>JAJGRW010000234.1:0-38102 GCA_025461045.1 Carex parvula | reverse complement strand
GGTGGATACCCGAGGCATTCCAGAACAACACTAGAGATCCAACAGAGTGAAAAAGAGATTCGTAGATGAATGAGGTGATACACAACAATACTAGAGATCCAACAGAATGAGAATGAGATTTGTTGATAGAGGATGTCATCCAGAACAATACTAGAGAGCCAACGGAGTGAGAAGGAGATTCGTAGATAAAGCATGTGATCCAGAACAACACAAGAGAGCCAACGGAGTGAGAATAAGATTGGTGAATAGAGGAGGTGATCTAGAACAACAAAAGAAAGTCAATTGAGTGAGAAGGAGATTGGTAGATGGAGGATGTTATCTAGAACAACACTAGAGATCCAATAGAGCGAGAAGGAGATTTGTGGATAGAGGATGTTATCTAGAAAAACGCTAGAGATCCAACGAAGTAAGAAGGCGATTTGTGGATGAAGGAGGTGATCCAGAACATCACAAGAGAGCCAATGGAGTGAGAAGGAGAGTGGTGGATGAAGCAGGTAGCCCAGAACAACACTAGAGATTCAATAGAGTGAGAAAGAGATTGCTAGATGATCAGAGTCAAAATGATGATGATTTACGTAGGGTTTTGGCTTAGGTTTTGCATATTTTCTCACACTTATGTTTAATTATTTAGAGAAAAAGGCTACTGTCACCCTTCTTTATGTTTTATTGCAGAAAACAGGTTTTGGGACAATTTCATGTCAAAAGGAGCTAGAATCAGGTCAATCGGATCAGCGATGCCTTCAACCAAGTCTTGGTTACGGTCCGTATTGGTTAATACGGACCAGACATAGCACAGACTCAGAAGATGGCGCAGGAAGTTACAACCATAACCGCCAAGGCCTCATTACGGACCGTATTACCTGATACGGTCCGTATCCGAAGGCGTCTCTTGGGAAATAACTGCCGACAGCTGTTTCCAGATTGATTTCTTAGCCTCCAATCAACCTCTACACGTCCCTACACTCCTATATAAGGCCCCTGGGCAGATAGAATTGGCATCTTTGTACTTAGGGTTAGATTTGATTAAAGAGAGAAGAGAGGAGTGATTGTAACCATGCCGTTCCGCGGCTAAGTTCATTTTCTTAGGGCTAGGCAGTAAACCTTGTTACTCTTGATGTTTTGATATATATATATATTTCTGTTGATTATGGTTTCTTGTTGTTGTATCGAATATGCTTTTGTGATTTATTATCTCTTCATCTAATTTCAATGATCTAGTTTGAGTTCATTAGGGTAGTGACAGTGCTTTAATAACTCTTTAAACTATTTGGATGAGTTAGCCTCGTTGAGATCTATTAGGTTTATGTGAAGAAAACCTTCGCGGGGAAACCATAAACCAGAACAACAAAACGCATGACCAAATTCCATCATTTGCGTAAGGTAAATCGCAGTGATCTGTGTAGTAATTTGGGAGATAAGAGACCCGATAGTTGCGTAAGGTAAATCGCATTGTCCTGAGTAGAGTCTCGATGAAAGATCTGTCATTCTGGCGTAACATAAATCGCAGTGACCTTTGTAGTTATCTTTCATAAAACAACAACAGGAAATCAGACGCAACAGGAATATATTGTCAAGGCGGATTGAGTGACAATGGTGTGCCAAAACCCTAGGAATTCTCATCTCTATCTTTACTTTAATTACTTTTAATTGTTTCCTAATTTACATTGATCAACAAACATCTCTCAAATTTCAGATTTCGTCTAGCCTTTCGAAAGATTGTGATTCGATCGCTCAAAGCATTGAACCAATATTCCCTGTGGATCGATCTCGCATATACTACTCGATAAGGATTGTGCGCTTGCAGTCCGAACCGATAGCATTTACGAGTTTATAAATATTAAAAGAAACATTGCTCTCTTTTGAGTGATCAGTAGATGGAGGAGGGTGACATGATACTACACTAGAGATCCAACAAAGTGAGAAGGAGATTTGTGAAATAGGAGGTGATCCAAAACAACACTAGAGAGCCTATTGGAATGAGAAGGATATTGGTGGATGGAGGAGGCGCTCCAGAACAACACTAGAGATGCAACGGAGTAAGAAAGATATTCATGGGTGGACGAGGTGAAACAAAACAACACTAGAGATCCAACAGAGTGAAAGTAAGATTTGTCGATAGAGAAAGTCATCCCGAACAATACTAGAGAGCCAAGGAAGTGAGAAGGAGATTCATAGATAAAGGAGGTGATTCAGAACAGCACAAGAGAGCCAACAGACTGAAAAGGAGATTGGTGAATAAAGGAGGTGATCTAGAACAACACTAGAGAGTCAATGGAGTGAGAAGGAGATTGGTGGATAGATGAGGTGATCACAACACTAAAGATCTAGCGTAGTGACAAATATATTTGTGGATGAAGGAGGCGATCCTAAACAACACTAGAGATGCAACAGAGTGAGAAAAATATTCGTGGATGTAGAAGGTGATACAGAACAACACTAGACATCCGACGGAATGATCATGAGATTTGTGGAAAGATGAGGTGATCTAGAACAACACTAGACATCTAGGGAAGTGACAAGGAGATTGGAGGATGAAGTAGGTGATACACAACAACACTAGAGATCCAATAGAGTCACAAGGAGATTTGTGGATTGATGTGGTCATCCAGAACAACACTAGAGAACCAACGGAGTGGAAAGAGATTTGTGGATGAATGAGGTGATCAAGGACAACACCAGAGACCCAACAGTATGAGAAGGAGATTTGTGGATAGAGAAAGTGATAGAGAACAATGCTAGAGAAGCAATATAGTGAAAAAGGTTTGTGGATGAAGGATGTGATAAAAAACAACACAAGTGAGCCAATGGACTGAGAAGGAGATTCGTGACTGGAGGAGGCGTTCCAGAACAACACTAGAGGTCCAACTGAGTGAGAAAGAGATTTGTGGATGGAGGAGATGATACAGAACAACACTAGAGATCTAACAGAGTGAATATGAGATTTATTGATAAAGGAAGTCGTCAAGAACAATACTAGAGAGCCAAGGAGGTGAGAAGGAGATTAGTGAATAGAGGAGGTGATCCAGAACAACACTAGAGGACCAATGGAGTGAGAAGGAGATTGGTTGATGGAGGAGGTGATCCAGAATAACACTACAAATCCAGCGAAGTGACAAAAAGAAATCGTGGATAAATGAGGTGATCCAAAACTACAGTAGAAATCTAACAGAGCGAGAAGGAGATTGGTGGATGGATGAGGTGATCCAGAATAAATCAATAGATCTATTGGAGTGAGAAAGAGATTGGTAGATGGAGGAGGTGATATATAACAAGACTAGAAATTCGATAGAATGATCAGGAGATTTGTGGATTGAGGATGTGATCTAGAACAACACCAGTTATCCAAGGAAGTTAAAAGGAGATTGGTGGATGAAGTAGGTGATGTAGAACAACAATAGAGATCCAATAGAGTGACAAGGAAATTTATGGATTGATGTGGTCATCTAGAACAACACTAGAGAAGCAACGGAGTGAGAAAGAGACTTGTGGATGAAGAAGGTGATGAAGAACAACACAAAAGAACCAATAGAATGAGAAGGTGATTGGTGGTTGGGGGAGGTGATCAAAACTGAGAAGGAGATTCGAAGATGAAGGAGGTGATCAAGAACAACACAAGAGAGCCAATTGAGTGAGAAGGAGATTGGTGGATGGGGGAGGTGATACAGAACAACTCTTGAGATCCAACAGATTGAGAAGGAGATTTGTTGATAGAGGAAGTGATATAGAACAACGCTAGAAAAGCAACCGAGTGATGAGATTGGTGAATGGAGGAGGCATTCCAAAAAAACACTAGAGAACAGAGTGAGAAAGAGATTCGTGGATGGAGGAGGTGAAACAGAACAACACTGGAGATCCAACAGAGTAAGAATGAGATTTGTTGATAGAGGAAGTCATCCAGAACAATACTAGGGAGCCAACAGAGTGAGAAAGTGATTCGTAGACGAAGTAGGTGATCCAGAACAACACAAGAGATCCAACAGAGTGAGAAGGAGATCGGTGAATAGAGGAGGTGATCCAAAACAACACAAGAGAGCCAATTGAGTGAGAAGGAGATTGGTGGATGAAGAAGGTGATCAAGAACAACACAAGAGAACCAATAGACTGAGAAGGAGATTGGTGGATGGGGAATGTGATCAAGAGTGAGAAGGAGATTCGAAGATGAAGGAGGTGATTCAGAACAACACAAGAGAGCCAATTGAGTGAGAAGGAGATTGGTGGATGGAGGAGGTGATACAGAACAACACTAGAGACCCAACAGAGTGAGAAGAAGATTTGTGGATAGAGGAAGTGATACAGAACAAACGCTAGACGATTGGTGGATGGAGAAAGCGTTCCAAAACAACACTAGAGGTCCAACGGAGTGAGAAAGAGATTCGTGGATGGAGGAGGTGATATAGAACAACACTTGAGATCCAACAAAGTGAGAATGAGATTTGTTGATAGAGGAAGTTATCTAGAACAATACTAGAGAGCCAACAGAGTGAGACGATGATTCGTAGATGAAGTGGGTGATGCGAAACAACACAAGAAACCCAACGGAGTGAGAATGAGATTGGTGAATAGAGGAGGTGATCCAGACTACACAAGAGAGCCAATGAGTGAGATGGAGATTGGTGGATGGAGGATGTTTTCCATAACAATACTATAGATCCAACAGAGTAAAAAGTAGATTTGTGGATAGATGATGTCATCTAGAAAAACACTAGAGATCCAACAGAGTTAGAAGAACATTCATGGACGAAGGAGGTGATACTAAACATCACAAGAGAACCAATGGAGTGAGAAGGAGATTGGTGGATCGAGGAGATGACCCAGAACCGCTCTATTGATCCAACGGAGTGGCAAAGAGATTCGTGGATGAAGGTGTGATACGATACTACACTAGAAATCCAACGGAGTAAGAAGGAGATTTGTGAAAAGATGAGGTGATCCAAAACAAACAACACTAGTGAGCCCATTGGAGGGAGAAGGAGATTGGTGGACGGAGGAGGCGATCGAGAACAATACTAGACATGCAACAGACCGAGAAAGATATTCGTGGATGGAGGAGGTGATGCAGAACAACACTAGAGATCCAACATAATGATCAGGAGATTTGTGGATAGAGGAGGTGTTCTAGAACAACACTAGACATCTAGGGAAGTGAAAAGAAGATTGGTGGATGACGTAGGTGACACAGAACAACACTAGAGATCTAATAAAGTGACAAGGAGATTTGTGGATTGATGTGTTCATCCAGAACAACACTAGAGAAGTAACAGAGTGAAAAGGAGATACATAGATGAAGGAGGTGATCAACAACAACACAAGAGAGCCAATTGAGTGAGAATGAGATTGGTGGTGGGGAAGGTGATACAGAACAACACTAGAGATAGTGAGAAGGAGATTTGTGGATAGAGGAAGTGATAGAGAACAAAACTAGAGAAGCAACAGAGTGAGAAAGAGATTTGTGGATGAAATGATGTGATCAAGAACAACACAAGAGAGCCAATGGTCTGAGAAGGAGTGAGAATGAGATTCCAAAAAAACACTAGATAGTGAGAAAGAGATTTGTGGATGGAGGAGACGTTCCAGAAAAACACTAGATGTCCAACGGAGTGAGAATGAGATTCGTGGATGGAGGAGGTGATACCCAACGACACTAGAGATCGAACAGAGTGAGAATGAGATTTGTTAATTGAGGAAGTCATCCTGAACAATACTAGAGAGCCCACGGAGTGAGAAGGTGATTCGTAGATGAAGCAGGTGATGCAGAACATCACAAGAGATCCAACCAAGTGAGAAGCAGATTGGTGTATAGAGGAGGTGTCCAGAATAACACAAGAGAGCCAATTTAGTGAGAAGGAGATTGGTGGATGGAGGATGTTATTTAGAACAACACTACAGATCCAACATAGTGAGAAGGAGATTTGTGCACGAAGGAGATGATCCAAAACAACACTAGAGATCCCATTGGAGGGTTAAGGTGATTGGTGGATGGAGGAGGCGATCCAGAACAGCACTATAGATCCAACGGTGTGACAAAAAGAATCGTGGATGAAGGAAGTGATCCAAAACTACAGTAGAGATCCAACAGAGCGAGAAGGAGAGTGGTGGGTGGATGAGGTGATATAGAATAAATCAATAGATCCATAGGAGTGAGAAAGAGATTGGTCAATGGAGGAGGTGATCTAGAACAACACTAGATATCAAGGGAAGTTAAAAGGAGATTGGTGGATGAAATAGGTGATACAGAACAACACTAGAAATCTAATAGAGTGACAAGGAGAATGGTGGATTGATGTGGTCATCTAGAACAATACTAGAGAATCAACGGAGTGAGAAAGAGAGTTGTGGATGAACGAGGTGATCAAGAACAACACAAGAACGCCAATGGACTGAGAAGGAGATTAGTGGATGAGGGAGGTGATCCAGAGTGAGAAGGAGATATGTAGATGAATGAGGTGATCAAGTACAACACAAGACAGCCAATTGAGTGAGAAGGAGATTGGTGGATGAGGGAGGTGATATAGAACAATGCTGGAGAAGCAACGGAGTGATGAGATTGGTGGATGGAGGAGGCATTCCAGAACAACACTAGAGGTCCAACAGAGTGAGAAAGAGATTTGTGGATGGAGGAGGTGAAACAAAAACAACACTAGAGATCCAATAGAGTAAGAATGAGATTTGTTGATAGAGGAAGTCATCCAGAACAATACTAGAGAGTCAACAGAGTGAGAAGGTGATTCGTAGACAAGGTAGGTGATCCAGAACAACATAAGAGATCCAAAGAAGTGAGAAGGAGATCGGTGAATAAAGGAGGTGATCGAGAACAACACAAGAGAACCGATTGAGTGAGAAGGATATTGGTGGATGGAGGATGTTATCCAGAACAACACTATAGATCCAGCAGTGTGAGAAGGAGATTTGTGAATAGATGATGTCATCTAGAACAATGCTAGAGGTCTAACGAAGTGAGAAGGAGATTGGTGGATGGAGGTGATCCTAAACATCACAAGAGAGCCAATGGAGTGAGAAGGTGATTGGTGGATGGTGGAGGTGACCTAGAACAGCTCTAGAGATCCAACGGAGTGGCAAAGAGATTGGTGATACGATACTTGACAAGAGATCCAACAAAGTGAGAAAGAGATTTGTGAAAAGTGGAGTGATCCAAAACAACACTAGTGAGCCCATTGGAGGCAGAAGGAGATTGGTGGACGGAGGAGGCAGAACAACACTAGAGATGCAACAGAGTGAGAAAGACATACACGGATGGAGGTGGTGATACAGGACAACACTAGAGATCCAACAGAATGATCAGGAGATTTGTGGATAGAGGAGGTGTTCTGGAACAACACTTGACATCTAGGGAAGTGAAAAGAAGATAGGTGGATGAAGTAGGTGATACAGGACAACACTAGAGATCCAATTTATGTGGTCATCCAGAACTACACTAGAGAAGCAACGGAGTGGGCAGGAGATACATTGATGAATGAGGTGATCAAGAACAACACAAGAGAGCGAATTGAGTGAGAAGGAGCTTGGTGGATGGGGGAGGTGATACAATACAACACTAAACACCCAACAGAGTGAGAAGGATATTTGTGGATAGAGGAATTGATAGAGAACAACAGTAGAGAAGCAACATACTGAGAAAGAGATTTGTGGATGAATGATGTGATCAAGAACAACACAAGCGAGCCAATGGACTGAGAAGGAGATTGGTGGATGGAGGAGGCATTTCAGAACAACACTAGAGGTCCAACGGAGTGAGAAAGAGATTCATGGACGGAGAAGGTGATACAGAAGAACACTAGAGATCCAACAGAGTGAAAATGAAATTTGTTGATAAATGAAGTCATGAAGAACAATATAAGGGAACCAACGGAGTGAGAAGGAGATTGGTGGATGGGGGAAGTGGTACAAAACAACACTAGAGACCCAACAGAGTGAAAAGGACATTTGTGGATAGAGGAAGTGATAGAGGACAACACTAGAGAAGCAACAGAGTGAGAAAGAGATTTGTGGATCAAGGATGTGATCAAGAACAACACAAGCAAACCAATGGACTGAGAAGGAGATTGGTGGATGGAGGAGGCATTCCAGAACAACACTAGAGGTCTAACGAAGTGAGAAAGAGATTCGTGGATGTAGGAGGTGGTAGAGAACAACACTAGAGATCCAACAGAGTGAAAATGAGATTTGTTGATAAAGGAAGTTGTCAAGAACAATACTAGACAACCAACGGAGTGAGGAGGAGATTCGTAGATGAAGGAGGTTATGGAGAACAACACAAGTGAGCCAACGGAGTGGGAAGGAGATTGGTGAATAGATGAGGTGATCCTAAACAACACTAGAGAGACAATGGAGTGAAAAGGAGATTGATTGATGGTGGAGGTGATCCAGAACAACACTACAGATCCAGCAGAGTGACTAAAAGAATCGTGGATGAAGGAGGTGATCGAAAAGTACAGTACAAATCTAACAGAGCGAGAAGGGGATTGGTGGATCGATGAGGTGATCCAAAATAAATCAATTGATCCATTGGAGTGAGAAAGAGATTGGTTGATGGAGGAGGTGATACATAACAAAACTTGAGATTCAACGGACTAATTAGGAGATTTGTGGATAGAGGAGGTGATCTAGAAAAACACTAGTTATCCAGGGAAGTTAAAAGGAGATTGGTTGATAAAGTAGGTGATGCAGAACAACACTCGAGATCCAGTACAGTGACAAGGAAATTTGTGGATTGATGTGGTCATCCAGAACAACACTAGAGAAGCAACGGAGTGAGAAAGAGATTTGTGGATGTAAGAGGTGATCAAGAACAACATTAGAGAGCCAATGGACTGAGAAAGAGATTGGTGGATGAGGGAGGTGATCAAGGGTGAGAAAGAGATTCGTAGATGAAGGAGGTGATCAAGAACAACACAAGAAAGCCAATTGAGTGAGAAGGAGATTTGTGGATAGAGGAAGTGATATCGAACAACGCTAGAGAAGCAACAGAGTGAGAATGAGATTGGTGGATGGAGTAGGCATTACAGAACAACACTAGAGGTCCAACGGAGTGAGAATGTGATTTCTTGATAGAGGAAGTCATCCAGAACAATACTAGAGAGCCAACAGAGTGAGAAGGTGATTCGTAGATGAAGTAGGTGATCCATAACAACGCAAGAGATCCAACGGAGTGAGAAGGAGATTGGTGAATAGAGGAGGTGATCCAGAAAACACAAGAGAGCCAATTGAGTGAGAAGGAGATTGGTGGATGGAGGATGTTATCCAGAACAACACTATAAATTCAACGAGTGAGAAGGAGATTCGTGGATAAATGATGTTATCTAGAAACACTAGAGATCCAACAAAGTAAGAAGGAGATTCGTGGACAAAGGAGGTGATCCTAAACATCATAGAGAGCCAATGAAGTGAGAAGGAGATTGGTGGATGGAGGAGACGATACGATACAACACTAAAGATCCAACAGAGTGAGTACGAGATTTGTGAAAAGAGGGGGTGATCCAAAACAGCACTAGTGAGCCCATCGGAGGGAGAAGGAGATTTGTGGATGCCGGAGACGATCCTGAACAACACCAGAGATGCAACGGAGTGAGAAATATATTCGTGGATAGAGGAGGTGATACAGAACAACACAAGAGAGCCAATTGAGTGAGAAGGAGATTGGTGGATGCAGGTGGTGACCCAGAACAACTCTAGAGATATAATGGAGTGGCAAAGAGATTCGTGATGGAGGTGGTGATATGATACTACACTTGAGATCCGACACTAGTGAAAAGACGAGTTGATTCAAAACAACACATTTGAGCCCATTGGAGGGAGAAGGAGATTGGTGGACGGAGGAGGCGATCCAGAACAACACTAGAAGTGCAACGGAGTGAGAAAGATATTCGTAGATTGAGGAGATGATATTGAACAACACTAGAGATCTAACAGAATGATTAGGATATTTGTGGATAGAGGAGGTGATCTAGGGAAGTGAAAAGGAGATTGGTAGATGAAGTAGGTGATATAGAACAACACTAGAGATCTAATAGAGTGACAAGGAGATTTGTGGATTGACGTGGTCATCCAGAACAACACTAGAGAAGCAACAGAGTGAGAGGGAGATACGTACATGAATGAGGTGATCAAGAGTAACACATGAGAGCCAATTGAGTCAGAAGGAGATTGGTGGATGGGAGGTGATATATAACAACACCGGAGATCCAACATAGCGAGAGGAAGATTGTGGATGGTGGTGGTGATACAGATCAATGCTAGAGTAGCAACAGAGTGAGAATGAGATTTGTGGATGAAAGAGGTGATCAAGAACAACACAAGTGATCCAATGGAGTGAGAAGGAGAGTCGTGGATATAGAAGGTGATCTAGAACAACACTAGAGATTCAACAGAGTGAGAAAGAGATTTGTGGATGAAAAAGGTGAAACATAACAACACTAGAGATCCAACAGATTGAGATGGAGATTTGTGGATAGAGGATGTTGTCTTGAAAAAACATTAGAGATCCAACGGAAGGGGAAAGAGAGTTGTGGATATAGGAGGTGATACATAATAACACTAGAGATCTAATAAAGAGTGAAGGTGATTGGTGAATAGAAGGAGGTGATTTAGAACAACACAAGAGAGAAAATTGAGTGAGAAGGAGATTGGTGGATGGAGGGGGTTACCCAGAACAACTCTAGAGATCCAATGGAGTGGCAAAGAGATTCGTGGATGGAGGTGGTGGTACGATACTACACTTGAGATCCAACAGAGTGAGAAGGAGATTTGTGAAAAGACGAGGTGATCCAAAACAACACTAGTGAGTCCATTGGAGGGAGAAGGAGATTGGTGGATGGAGGAGGCGATCCAGAACAACACTAGAGATCCAATATAATGATCAGGAGATTGGTGGATGGAGGAGGCGATCCAAAACAACACTAGAAATCTTGGGAAGTGAAAAGAAGATAGGTGGATGAACTAGGTGATACAGAACAACACTAGAGATCCAATAGAGTGACAACGAGATTTGAGGATTGATGTGGCATTCAGAACAACATTAGAGAAGCAACAGAGTAAGAAGGACAAACGTAGATGAAGAAGGCGATCAAGAACAACACAAGAGAGCCAATTGAGTGAGAAAGAGATTGGTGGATGGGAGAGGTGATACAAAACAACACTAGAGAACGAACAAAGTGAGAAGGAGATTTGTTGATGGTGGAGGTGGTACAGAACAACACTGAGAAGCAACATAGTGAGAAAGAAATTTATGGATGCAGGATGTGATTAAGAACAACACAACAGTGCCAATGGACTGAGAAGGAGATTGGTGGATGGTGGAGGCATTCTAGAAAAGCACTAGACGTCCAACAGAGTGAGAAAGAGATTCGTGGATGGAGGAGGTGATACAGAACAATACTAGAGATCTAACAGAGTGAGAATGAGATTTATTGATAGAGGAAGTCATCCAGAACAATACTAGAGGGCCAACGGAATGAGAAGGACATTCGTAGATGAAGCAGGTTATCCAGAATAACATAAGATATCCAACGGAGTGAGAAGGAGATTGGTGAATAGAGGAGGTGATCCAGAACAACACAAGAGAGCCAATTGAGTGAGAAGGAGATTGGTGGATGGAGGATGTTATCGAGAACAACACTAAAGATCTAGTAGAGTGAGAAGGAGATTTGTCGATGGAGGATGTCATCTAGAAAAATACTAGAGATCCAACGGAGTAAGAAGGAGATTCGTGGACGAAGGAGGTGACCCAAAACTACACTAAAGAGCCCATTGGAGGGAGAAGGAGATCGGTGGATGCAGAAGGCGTTCCAGAACAACACTTGTGATGCAACGGAGTGAGAATGAGATTCGTGGATGGAAGAGATAGTGCAGAACAACACTAGAGATCCAACAGAGTGAAAATGAGATTTGTTGATAGAGGAAGTCTTCATGAACAATACTTGAGAGCTAACGGAGTGAGAAGGAGATTCGTAGATGAACGAGATGGTCCTAAACAACACAAGAGAGCCAACAGAGTGAGAAAGAAATTGATGAATAGACGAGGTGATCCAGAACAACACTAGAGAGCTAATGGAGTGAGAAGGAGATTGGTGGATGGAGGAGGTGATCCAGAACAACACTACAAATCCAGCGGAGTGAAAAAAGAATCGTGGATGTAGGAGGTGATCCAGAAACTACAGTAGAGATCTAACAGAGCGAGAAAGAGATTGGTGGATGGATGAGGTCATCCAGAATAACACAAGAGATCCAACGGAGTGAGAAAGAGATTGGTTGATGGAGGAGGTGATACATAACAACACTGAGATTCAACAGAATGATCAGGAGATTTGTGAATAGGGGAGGTGATCTAGAACAACATTAGATATCCATGGAAGTGAAAAAGAGATTGGTGGATGATGTAGGTGATACAGAACAACACTAGAGATCCAATAGAGTCACAAGTAGATTCGTGGATAGATGTGGTCATCCAGAACAAAACTATAGAGCCAATTGAGGAGAAGGAGATTGGTGGATGGGGGAGGTGATACAAAACAACACTAGAGATCCAACAGAGTGAGAATGAGATTTATCGATAAAGAAGGTCATCCAGAACAACACTAGAGAAGCAACAGAGTGTGAAAGAGATTTGTAGGTGAAGGAGGTGATCAAGAACAAGACAACAGAGCCGATGGAGTGAGAAGGAGATTAATGGATGAAGGAGGTGATCCAGAACAACACTAGAGATCCAACAGAGTGAAAAGAGCTTTGTGGATGAAGAAGGTGATATATAACAACACCAGAGATCCAACAGAGCGAGAAGAAGATTTGTGGATGGTGGTGGTGATACAGATCAACGCTAGAGTAGCAACAGAGTGAGAATGAGATTTGTGGATGAAAGAGGTGATCAAGAACAACACAAAAGAGCCAATGGAGTGAGAAGGAGAGTCGTGGATATAGAAGGTGATCCAAAACAACACTAGAGATTCAACAGAGTGAGAAAGAGATTTGTGGATGAAAAAGGTGATACAGAACAACACTAGAGATCTAGCAGATTGAGATGAAGACTTGTGGATAGAGGAAGTCTTCTTGAAAAATCACTAGAGATCCAACAGAAGGAGAAAGAAATTCGTGGATGTAGGAGGTGATACATAATAACACTAGAGATCTAACAAAGAGAGAAGGTGATTGGTGAGTAGAGGAGGTGATCCAGAACAACACAAGAGAGCCAATTGAGTAAGAAGGAGATTGGTGGATGGAGGAGGTGACCCAGAACAACTCTAGAGATCCAACGGAGTGGCAAAGTTTCGTGGGTGGTGGTGGTACGATACTACACTTGAGATCCAACAGAGTGAGAAGGAGATTTGTGAAAAGATGAGGTGATCTAAAGCAACACTAGTGAGTCAATTGGAGGAGAAGGAGATTGGTGGACGGGGGAGGCGATCCAGAACAACACTGAAGATCCAATATAATGGTCAGGATATTTATGGATAGATGAGGTGATTTAGAACAACACTAGACATCTTGGGATGTGAAAAGAAGATTGGTGGATGAACTAGGTGATACAGAACAACATTAGAGATCCAATTGAGTGACAACGAGATTTGTGGATCGATGTGGTCATTCAGAACAACATTAGAGAAGCAATGGGGTGAGAAGGAGATACGTAGATGAAGAAGGTGATCAAGAACATCACAAGAGAGCCATTTGAGTGAGAAGGAGATTGGTGGATGAGAGAGGTGATAAAACAACACTAGAGAACCAACAGAGTGAGAAGGAAATTTATGGATGTTGGAGTGATACAGAACAACACTGAGAAGCAACAGAGTGAGAAAGAAATTTGTGGATGAAGGATGTGACTAAGAACAACACAACAGAGCCAATGGACTGAGAAGGAGATTGGTGGATGATGGAGGCATTCCAGAAAAGCACTAGAGGTCCAACAGAGTGAGAAAGAGATTCGTGGATGGAGGAGGTGATACAGAACAATACTAGAGATTTAATAGAGTGAGAATGAGATTTGTTGATAAAGGAAGTCATCAGAACATTACTAGAGGGCCAACGGAATGAGAAGGAGATTCGTAGATAAAGCAGGTGATCCAGAACAACATAAGATATCCAACGAAGCGAGAAGGAGAGTGGTGAATAGAGGAGGTGATCCAGAACAACACAAGAGAGCCCATTGAGTGAGAAGGAGATTGGTGGATGGATGATGTTATCTAGAACAACACTAAAGATCCAATAGAACGAGAAGGAGATTTGTGGATAGAGGATGTCATCTAGAAAAGCACTAGAGATCCAACGGAGTAAGAAGGAGATTCGTGGACGAAGAAGGTGACCCAAAACTACACTAAAGAGCCCATTGGAGGGAGAAGGAGATCGGTGGATGCAGGAGGCGATCCAGAACAACACTTGTGATGCAACGGAGTGAGAATGAGATTCGTGGATGGAAGAGGTGGTGCAGAACAACACTAGAGATCCAATAGAGTGAAAATGAGATTTGTTGATATAGGAAATCATCATGAACAATACTTGAGAGCCAACGAAGTGAGAAGGAGATTCGTAGATGAACGAGATGATCCGAAAACTACAGTAGAGATCTAACAGAGCGAGAAGGAGATTGGTGGATGGTTGAGGTGATCCAGAATAACACAAGAGATCCAACGGAGTGAGAAAGAGATTGGTCGATGGAGGAGGTGATACTAAT
Organism: Carex parvula; assembly: GCA_025461045.1. Lineage (NCBI taxonomy): Eukaryota > Viridiplantae > Streptophyta > Magnoliopsida > Poales > Cyperaceae > Carex > Carex parvula. Next base: position 23,425 of record JAJGRW010000234.1, on the reverse strand, counting down.
AACACTAGAGATTCAACAGAATGATCAGGAGATTTTGTGGATAGAGGAGGTGATCTAGAACAACACTAGATATCCATGGAAGTGAAAAGGAGATTGGTAGATGAAGTAGGTGATACAGAACAACACTAGAGATCCAATAGAGTCACAAGTAGATTCGTGGATAGATGTGGTCATCCAGAACAACACTTGAGAGCTAATTGAGTGAGAAGGAGATTGGTGGATGGGGGAGGTGATACAAAACAACACTAGAGATCCAACAGAGTGAGAATGAGATTTATCGATAAAGAAGGTCATCCAGAACAACACTAGAGAAGCAAACAGAGTGTGAAAGAGATTTGTATTTGAAGGAGGTGATCAAGAACAAGACAAGAGAGCCGAAGTGAGAAGGAGATTAATGGATGAAGGAAGTGATCCAGAACAACACTAGAGATCCAATAGAGTGAAAAGAGCTTCGTGGATGAAGAAGGTGATATATAACAACACCAGAGATCCAACAAAGCGAGAAGAAGATTTGTGGATAGAAGAAGTCATCTAGAAAAACACTAGAGATCCAACGGAGCGAGAAAAAGGTTCGTGGATGGAGGAAGTGATAGAATAACACTATGGATCCAACAAAGTGAGAAGGAGATTTGTGGATAGAGGAAGTTATCCAGAATAACACTATAGTGCTAACGGGGTGAGAAGGAGATTTGTGGATGAAGGATGTGATCCATAACAAGACAAAAGAGGCAATGGAGTAAGAAGGAGATTTGAGGATGGAGGAGGTGATCTAGAACAACAGTAGACATCCAGCGAAGTGAAAAGGAGATTAGTGAATTGAGTAGGTGATACAAAAGAACACTAGAGATCCAACATAGTGATAAGGAGATTTGTGGATAGAGGAGGTCATGTAGAACAACACTAGAGAAGCTATAGAGTGAGATGGAGATTTTTGGATGAACGAGGTGATCCAAAACAATACAAGAGAGCCAATGGAGTGAGACGGAGATTGATGGGTCGAGGAGATTATCCAGAGTAGCACTAGAGATCAAACAGAGTGACAAAGAGATTCGTGGATGGAGGAGTTATACATAACAACACTCGAGATCCAATAGAGTGAGAACGAGATTTGTGAATATAGGAGGTGATCAATAATAACACTAGAGAGCTGATGGAGTGAGAATGATATTGGTGGATGGAGGAGGTGATCTAGAAACACTGGAGATCTAACGGAGTGAGAAAAAGATTCTTGGATGGTGGAGGTGATACAAGACAACACTAGAGATCCAACAGAGTAAGACAGAGATTTGTGGATGGAGGAAGTCATCTAGAACAACACTAGAGAGACAACGGAGTGAGAATGAGGTGAACCATAACAACACAAAAGAGCTAATGGAGTGTGAAGGAGATTGGTGGATGTGGGAGGTGATCCATAACAATATGAGGGATCCAACGGAGTGACAAAGAGATTCGTTGATGTTGGAGGTGATCCAGTACAAAACTAGAGATCCAATAGAGTGAGAAGAAGATTGGTGGATAAATGAGGTTATCCAGAACAACACTAGAGATCCAATGGAGTGAGAAAGAAATTTGTGTATGGAGAAGGTGATCCAGAAGAACACTAGAGATCCAAAGGAGTGAGAAAGAGATTCGTGAATTGAGGAATTGATACAAAACAACAATAGAGATCTAACAGAGAGATGGATATTTGTGGATAGAGGACGTGATACAGAACAACACAAGAGATCCAACAGAGTGAGAATGAGATTGGTGGATGGAGAAGGTGATTCAGAACAACACAAGAGATCCAACAAGATTGGTGGATAGAGGAAGTGATACATAACAACACTAGAAGTACCACAAAAAAATGATGAATCTCTCTCTCTCTTGGGTGGGGCTGGAGGAAGCCTGTTGGGGGTACAACGGCCTCTATGTCCTGATAGAAGCCAAAACCCTGACCCTAAATACACCAACAGTCAGAGTTTATAGGAGGCATAATCTTGGTACTGACACACCCATAAGAACAATGAAATCTGTGCAGGAATTGTATGAAGCAACACAAGTATTGTTTGTTGTAGAGCCTACAACCTATGAAGAAGCAGCAGAAAATGAAGAATGGCATAAACCAACAGAAGAATTGGTAGCAGCAAGAATAGTGGAGTTCAACCAAATTTTACACGAAGCAAATTCGAGCAATTCCGATCAGCAATTGGAGTTGGCAACTTTGGATCAAGGGGGAGTGTTAAAAATTAATCAAAGTTGCTGTGATTAGCATTTTCTAAAAATAGTTGTCTGAAGATATAGTTGGCATATTTCCCTATTTTAGTAGCAGAAGCTGTAATTGGAACATCCCTATTTAGCATAGATAATTAAGGAATATGTGTTAAATTTAGGATGTTGTGGAGGTAGTGGAGATCTAAAGATAGATTTTGTATTAGCTATATTAATCTTGTATGAAGTAGATGAAGTTTATAACAGCAGAAAATATAGAAAGTGAATGAAATAGTTCCTGTTTTTGTGCAGTTTAGAAAATCAATTATTTTCTTTTGTGAAAGAGAGAGTTTTGTGTGAAACAGAGAGAAAAAGGCTGCTGCAGTTAGCCAAGTTTCCAACAACAATGACATCTTTCTCTGGTTTATCTAGTGGTAGATGAAAGAAAAGACACAATATTTAACTGATAATATTGTGTAATCAAATGTTACAGTATATTAGGTGTGTATACTAAAGAAATGTAATTTGTGATAAGATTAAGTTTCCTTTCAAAGAATTTGTTTCTCTTTCTTTCCTCTTCGGCAAGATTATGATTCCTCTGTCCAGATTTGTCCGGTTCTGCTCCGTTCATTGCTTAGAACACTCTCTCTTTCTCATTGAAAGGCGTGCACCATCGATCCAAAAGGGGTAAATACTAGTTTTATATAAAATAGATGTTAATTATATGTTTAGAAAATTATATTGTATTAGTTTGCCAAGTTCAGATTTGATGGTTCCAGTTTACCAAGTTCTGGTAAAAGATAACGTATCGAGCCATTGCTCATATTTTTATTAGTTTGTACAGTTGCAACTACAATTGGGACTAGAACATATTCTAACTAACAGTATTCTTTCTATGCAAGTTTTTTATGTATGTTATTTGTTTGGAACTTGCAATTTACTTTTGGTTTTATGATATGACTTATATATTAGCTTATACTAAAATACATATTTCAATAAGAAGAGAGATTGTTGGACAATAATTGTTATTTGACAATCTTAAAAATGAACTTGAAAAAAAATAATTGAAAATTACAAAGCATATTAAAGGTAGGGACATATAGGTACCCTAACAATTAAAGTGCATGTGATTTTAATATTATTTTATAATGTGTGCATCAAAGTTCATGCAACTTGAGATTTGTTGGTGAAGAATGATGTAGCATGTGTTGGAAGTTTATTCAAAAATAACACACCTAATTAAGATGGCTGCCGAAGTTAGTGGGTTAGAATTTCTCCAAAATTAGAAGTTTGTATTTGTCATGTGTTCTAGAGTTAGTATTTCTATATTTAGTTGAGTTAGTGGAGAATATGGTTTCCTTATTTACACTAGGCAGAAATATAGTGGGGTTAGTGGATTCCTTATTTAGATTAATGTTTAACTATAAATTCAGATGTACTTTGTATCCGAATGAATAAGGCAATAGAAGTTAATTTCAGCAGCAAATTTCTTCTATCTATTTTGTTGTATCCTTCCAAAATTTCCAACAGCATGCATGTGCAGTTCGAGCCTAAATCTGATGCCCCACATCTCCCCAGTTCGCTGAAACAGTGACTCTTGTCGTTTTCTTCAGCACTACTGAAATCAAAGGTGATAGAACTATATCTGTCATTTGTGGATATTTTTGAGAGGTACTTGAACTGAGAGTAGCAAGGTTTTTGAGAGAACAGAAAATATGTTCACAGCAAATGGCTTGCTGAGTGCAGAAACAATGTTTTCTTTTTTCTTTTTTAAGGTTGGTGGCTTTAAATACAAATCAAATGTTAGACACAAAAGAGCTTTCTGGAAAGCTAATAAGGAGAAACTCTAAAAGCAGCAATCAAATATTGGTGTTGCTCCTGTGCAATATATATATGAGCATTAGCAAATTAAGCAATCAATCATTGCTGTACTGTGTTTTTCACGAGTCAAAATTAAAATGAATGGACGAATTCCACGAATCAAAATTAAATTGGGCCTTGAGAAATTAAGGACATTTATATTTGGATCACATATCAGTAACCAAAATTAAGTTTCATCTTCTAACTTTTTGGGGCCTTTAATAGGGCCTAGTCAAAGATCAAACTCCATGTTTAACAAATAAAACATTGACCCAAAAAATTAAGGGCTTTTATTGTTTTTTTAGACAAAAGTGGGTCCCAACTGTTTCATTAAGAAACAATAATATTTAGATTACAAACGGCACTAAATGCCTCAGCTAGCTTAGAAGGAGGTCACAGCTCCATATTCAACAAAGCAACTAAACAAAAGCAATACCTAGGAGGAAGTTTAGCAAAACATTAACATTCTAGCACTAAAACTTATTACAACACATAGTTACTATCATAAAAGCTACTTTCCATATCATCACCAGAGGAAGAGCTTGAACTAGAACTGGAACTAGAAGACCTTGCACCAGAGCTAGACGCAATACTTGGAGTAAGCAAACCCAGCAGCTCTATCTATCTCCTGATAAGCGGCTAGGTCAGCTAGGTAGTCCTCCAAGTTAGATCCTTCTAATCCAAGAGCAGGATTTTGGTCCTATCCCGGAGAGCTTGTCTGTTCCAGGGTATCGGAGTTCGAGATGACTATTATGGTATGTGTCTAATGCAAGGGAGAAACATCAAAAGGCAAAAATAAAGTTAATTTAAAATTAGAATTATCATTCCTGGACTTACACCAAAAGGAGGCTAAGGAAAAACTAGATGAAGCAGTAGAGGCCAAGGAAGATATAGGTACATTATTGAAGCAAATATTATTTCTTGTTAACCATAATTAGTTCTAATAATAAGTAATAAGGTGTTCCTAGGAGCAAAATCTTGATCCAAGTCCCATAAATCCTTAATTGAGGTGTAGTTAAAAGTAAAACCATTATGCCTAGCAATCCATGACCAGATGGATGAAATATAAGGACAAGTAACAAAGAGATGGTCAACAGACTCAAATTGGTCACAAAATGGGCATGTGGTAGTCCCTATCAGATAGATTAACCTTAGTCAGAACCTTGCTCCGAAAATCTCAATTTTTCTTGAGCTTCGAAATTTTTCGCTATTTTTTCTTGAGCTTCTTTATTGGTTGTTAAATCTGTTTCCATGAAGTGGCATTAGGGTGGTGGCAGAAAAGGAAAATTTGAGCATTGAAAATTTTTATGGGGGTGTTTATCAACACAACAAACAAAAGAGATTAAAGAAACAAAATTAATAATAGTATCCGATTGTCGCATAATATTATTTTTTGCATTAATGTACATTTTTTTAAATAAATGCATGGATGTGTTTTCTATCTTAAGTACAGTAATTCCATACCTAACTTCGAATCATTTTAATAGAATGTATGGTTTTCAAATTGAATTCCGAAAAGTTTATTCCTAAATGGAATTATGACTGTTCAGATCATGGATGGACAGACGGATGGACCTTGGGCAGGAGATTCGGTTCTTTAAGTTATTATATATGCTCTTCATTGCTAGGTTGACCAATTCACACCGAGGAGCTCATCCCTTGAGTGTTTGTTATGTAGTGTTGCCACTACGATTCACTCTGCAACAGGGTGGTATAGATTCTTTCTCTTCTTAATTTGTTTGGGCCCATCTTTCCGGAACTCTTCTGCCAACAACAGTACGTATAAAACTATTTTTTTAGTAAAGATTGGAGGTCAAGTACGTATAAAACTATTAAATTTAAGGAACCCATAAGTAACCCATTCGACCACTGACCAATGATCCTTATTGAAACCAAAACTACCATCTCTCACATCTTCAGTTTTAATATGTTAGATAAAATGCTTAAAACTAATTAAATCTACATTAATTAAATTTACATAAGAAATGTTTTTTTGATGAAATGTTTTTTTGACGAAATTTACATAATAAATTTAATATGTTAGCATTTTCTTTCTATCAAAGTGAGGTAAAGGCCTTTGGTACCAATTTGGTACCATTGGAAACACAGAGTTTTACAAATCGGCATCGAACCTGTGGTACATATTTGTTGAACTCTAAAATTTTTTGGAAATATAATCTGGGAATAAACAAAATTATTTCCTGAAACTTTGTGAATAAAACACCACAAAAGAATTAATTTCTTCAAAAAAAAATGTCAAAGTGAACTAATTTCTTGAAAATCACACACAAATAAAATATAATTTCCATGAAATTAATTTTATCACAAAATTCTACAAATAAAAAAGTGATTTTTAGTACAAAGAAATATCAGAAATGAGGAAGAAATGATGAAAATAAAATAGAATAGAGTTGGATACATTTTTTTGTTACACAATGGGCAAAACTAGTAAAATAACCTAATTTGGTGCATATTTTTTTTTGTAGTAAAAAGACAAATCTATAGTCCAAACAAAATATATATACTATACATATCATCAATTTTGTGTGATTTACACAAATTATACTCACAATTAATAAATGAGGTATTCTCGTTGGCAGTATATTTAAATGAGTTATTCTTTTTTTTACACGTGTATGTTTCATCTAAAACTCACCTCACCAATTTTGGAAGCTTAACAATTCGCTTTATACATAGAGGATGTACATAATCCTTGCGCCTTAAAACTTTTTTGGGCTGCCCGAATTTTGTAAGTCCGCTCGATCGATATATAGAGAATGTATAGGATCCAACCCACAAGAATGGAATGAAAACTTATATATATTCCTACACAAAAATGTGCGTCCTTTCCTCAGTGTCATGTAACAGACATCAGTACAAAAAAATGTGTGATAGATATCTGTAATCACTCAAGCAGCAGGTCAAGTTGAGGAGGTTAGAGCGTTCACGTGGCACCGCTCAATCGCCTCTTTAGTCTTTCTATATATAGTCTTAGTCAAATTAATTACTAAAAAGCGACCTTAGCAAAAAAATCTAGATATTTTCACTATTCAACGACTTTGATTGATCGTATATAATCTTTTATTTTAATTTTGGTTCATATATATGTTTATCTTGATTTTTGCAACTTTAAACAATTATCATTCCGTAATTTCTTTAATTTATAATTGGTGAGTGAGGCTAGTCAGGCTACAATACTTTGTACAAGGTAGGTCTCTGTATTATATCTATGTTATTTATTTTTTAATTCCAAATAGTCGATACAATATCTTAATACAATTTTTATATAAAAATGTACTTGGAGACAAAATTTTATATTTTTTAAAATCATTTTACTATTTTTTTCAGATAGGTAAAAAATTACCTTATCTAAATTTGATTGATGCGAAAGTACTAATTTTCGATCTATCTAACAAATAGTAAAAAAATTAATTTTTTTTTTCTCCAAGTAGATTTTCATATGGAGATCATATTAAGCAATTCAAATTAACTATTTGAAACTTAAAAGCAGAGATATGGATCCATAGCACGAACCGATATTAGTTGACTTGACCTGCTGCATGCTTGTATTGATTCCAGATCTATCACAGATTTTTTTGTACTGATGTGATCTGTTACATGACACCGAGGAAAGAACGCACAAAACATGATTTGAATGTATAGGCCTGTTGTATGTTCTTATACAATCCACCGTGGGCTACCATAATTAATTCCTTAAGGGTCTGTTCGGATGTCACGGGATTACACCGGATGGGATTTGACGGGAATTAGAATCTACTTTTAAAAATGTAGGAACCCATGGGTACGGATATGCACGGGAATGATTATGAGAATGTGCTAAAATGAGAGTTTGGTTATACCATGAAATTAATTGTGAGAAATCCTACTTTTCTTTCTAAAATCTTTGGTATTATACAATTTTCTTTATTAATAAAATTATCAATAATTCAATTAAATAAATAGATTGAATAATAACATAACATTACTTATTAATTATTATTTTTTATAATTAAATGAGAAGTGTTTAATATTTACACAAGAACAAGTACTTAACCAGAAATTTCAAGGTCAATTGTTTAGGACTTTATGTACGCTGAATTGTACAAGTAGACGCTTCTGCTTGGTGCCTTATCTCTCACATGAATAAATAAAATTATCACTTTTTTATTTTCATTGTAATTATATGAATCAATATGTTGAAAAATCAACATCGATGTATAATTATCCATATCGTTGTATTTTTGCAAGTTGTTGATACTAATTACAAAATTGAAATATGGTGATATTTTATGTGTGCATGTACCAATTAAACAAGAATAATAATAAATGAGTCCTGTATGTAGAAAATATAAATTATTTTAGTGTGCCAAGTGTTAGACGTACACTTTTCTACTTTAAGAATATAATGATGTATTTATATGTAGAATTAACCAATTATTTATACTCAAATCAGAGCAAGTGTTTTGATTTCTTGCTAATAGCACTGTCATTGACAAAAAAAATATTTATCTTAAAATAATGAACTCATATATACCTCAAATTTCTCAATTAAGTATGAGAGAATTTTATTTTTTATCTTTAGTTTGGTTTTTTATAAAGGTTTTGAGGATGAATGAATGAAGATGAAAATATATTTTACTTTACACAAATTAATAGTTTTCGAGTTAGAGAATAGCAGGTTGAACATAACACAGTACTCATATAAAAACATATATATTGTGCAATATGTTGTACAATAAACAAAGAAGTTCACAAATAAATATTGTTCTTAACAATAAAACATGACTAATAAATTAAACCTGAAAAAATACAACTTGAACAAATAATTCATCATTTCATCCATCAAATTGCAAAAGTATTGCACATAATATCACCGTGTCCTGGATGCACCTGCAAAATTAGAAAAGAAATAAAAACGAGTAGAGGGCTGAGAGGGGATTTGGAAATAAAGACTTGTTCCCTGTATGCATGCTTGCATAACAAAATTGTCCCCATACCTATACAAAAAGTAGCGAGATATTTTTCTGACATTTTTTTTACTTTTGCTATAAGACCCTATCATATATATTTATGGTAATATATCTACGATTTTTGATTTTCACAAATGAAAAATAAATAAAGAAGGAAATCATGGTGGGTGGAGATTAATATAAGAGAAAGATTTAGTTTTAGAAGGAAATAATTAATGAAGGACATATTAGTTTAAACAATTAAAAATATTTGAATGTATTGTGTCAATCAAAGAGTTAGTGTTGTTAATATCACCACCCCACGTAATTACATGCTTTACTATCTTATCGGGTAATTACATGACGTAATAATAAAAAACTACAACTCAGCCTCTTCGCGAGTCTGACTGAGGGAGGCAGGGGCGGAGCCAGAGTTCCGAGTTATGGCATCATAAGTCAAAACACATAATGAGAGTCAATCATATAAAATTTTCATGCTAAGAATGGGGTCAATTTACAGTACCGGTGATATTTTTTCTAAATTATACATAAATACAAAAACTTAAAAAAAAAAAATCAATTGACTCCATTCATACAATTTACATCCGCCTCTCCACGAGAGAGATTCTACTATTTTTAGCCAAACTTATGACCTCTTATACGGAGGACATTGCCTCTATTACTGAACTAAAGACTTGTTCTCAAATGTAATTAAACAAACATTGAATAAGATATTTTCTGAAATCTTTCGGACAAAACTCCCCTAGTTAGAACATTCTTCGCTTAGTGACAAATTGAGAGATAGATAATTGGTGGTCCAGGAAGCATTGAAATTTTTGTCCACAATAAAGGAGTGCATTTGCAAATACAGAATTATATTGGGAGCATTTTCCGTGTACTAGATTTGGTCACCGTCAATACATAAAAGATTCGCTAACCCCAGCTTCTTTGTTAATTAAATCTTACTTTTTAAGTAATTAAGATAAATTTAATTACTGTGTCGATCGTAATGATATTGTTTTGCTTCTTGATTCGCTAATCCCCGCTTCTCATACTTTAATAGCCAGTTATCTCCAGCTTTCATATTCTGAATTTAGACCTTTTATGCATGAGTCATATATATTATGAATCTCTTTAATTTATATTAGCTCAGAAATCGTTTATTAATATATTTACTTGACCCAATAGGAAGCACAGGAATATGCTGCCTCGGTCAAATGTTTGAACGTTAGTTGGAGGAGGAGACTGAAGAATTATTGATTGATGGGGACAAAAAAATTATTTAAAAATGAGGATGGTTCAAATCTTCTATCTTTTTCTCTGTTCTATCTCTATTTTTAATTTTCTAGTAACAAAAAATTTAAATTTATATATCAAAATAAAACTGTAAAATGTAATCTATATTATTTTCTCTACATTCACACAAGTTGAAAAATCAACACCCATATATAATTTATCTATATCGGTGTATTTTTGCAAACTGTTGATGCTAATTACAAAATCGAAATATCGTGATATTTTAAGTGTGCATGTACAAAATGATATAGATAATATCTAATGGTTTTAATTTAATATTAAATTGTAAATTTTAAGTTATTGTAGTTAAAATTAGAGGCATAGTAGAGGCAAAAAAAAATGGAAGCATTTAAGGAACTATCTATGTATATATATAGAGAGAGAGAGAGAGAGAGGAGGGTTCCAATGCCTCGTGTCTTTCATACCTCATCATACCTCATATTTTATATATTCGTTTTCAAAATCTAAATAGTCAATCTGAACCGTGCAACATGATATCCATACTAAAATATACTTGAGGATAAAATTTGATATTTTTTGAAAAAAAATTAATTTTTTTTTAAGATGGGTACAAAATTACTATTTTTTGACCATTCAAAAAACAATGATTTTCTATCCATCTTAAAAACTTAGTAAAAAATTAAAAAAATTAAGAAATTTCATCCCAAACCATGGAATCCCATTCGGATATTTATGGGGACTGATTAGTGGTTGAGTCCCTAGCTATACTTTTCATAAATTGCTCACAATCATGAATATTCGGTCCCCATAAATGCTGTCAAACCCAACCACCACCCCCCCTCTAAATTCGCAAAAACTAAAGAGGCTATGGGGATCGGAGCAATGGAACAGTAATTTTGTTAATTAAATCTTACTTTTTAAGTAATTATGATAACTTTAATTACTGTGTCGATCGTAATGATATTGTTTTGCTTGTTGATTCGCTAATCCCCGCTTCTCATAATTTAAGTCATCTCCAGCTTTCATATAATTCTGAATTTAGACCTTTTATGTAAAATGAGCCATATATATTTAAAAGACCCCATCAGTGTGTAAGATGAGCCACAATTCCTGTTCCATGTCCCAAGTTTCATAGCCAGTCATCTCCAACCATATCTTCACGGCCATGAGGGAATAACAGTCACAAGTCCAATCCAGTCAGTTTCTAATATTAGTCCATACTAGAACGACTCATGAGGGAATATCTTCTGGTCAACTTTGTTCTAACCATACATCTCCCTTTAACTATAAGAAGAGCTGCACTCTGTGAGAGAGAAACCCATTGCCTTCATTACACAAATCATGGAACTTTGTTATAGCGTGCTCACTATTCACCTCCTCTCAAGTCTCTTAATCTTATCCTCCTTTTCTCTCGCTGCCATAGTAACCACTAGTAAAACTGATCGATCAGCACTTCTCTCCTTCAAGTCCCAAATACTTGACGACCCATTTGGAGTCCTCTCCTCATGGAACGAGTCACTGCACCACTGTCAATGGCATGGGATCTTGTGTGGCCGGCACCATCCCGATAGAGTGACTGCTCTCGTTCTTGACTCCAAACAATTGTCAGGTAATATATCTCCATCTCTAGCAAACCTCACGTTTCTCCGAACGATGAATCTCTCTAATAACCAGCTGAGAGGAAGTATCCCAGTAGAGATTGGAAACTTGGGTAGGCTACGTTTTCTTAACTTGAGTAGGAATTTTCTGGATGGTAGCATTCCATCTACTCTAAGTAACTGTTCAAATCTGGAAGTTATTTCTTTGAGAAATAATAATCTCCATGGAACCATCCCATCTAATTTACCGCAATGCAATGAATTGAAAATAATCAGTCTGGGGAATAACTTCCTCACAGGATCCATCCCACCTTCCTTTGGTAACCTTACCAAACTATCACTTCTCTCTCTTTACAAAAATAGCATTAGTGGTCACATCCTGCCTGGCTTAGGCAACCTTACTAACTTACTAGAACTTATTCTTTCCGAAAATAAATTCTATGGTTCCATCCCTGATGAACTGGGGAAGCTTCAAAACCTCCAAGTATTAGACGTTTATCATAGTAACATTTCGGGCAAAATACCACACTCCCTTTACAACCTATAAGCGCTGTATTTTTTGGGACTTGGTAGTAACCAGCTTGATGGAACTCTCCCTTTCGATATGTGCAATGCTTTACCAAACTTGAAATATCTACGCCTATATGAAAATCAACTCAAAGGACGGATCCCACCATCCATATCCAATTGTTCTGCTCTTATTGATGTTGAATTAGGTACTAATTACTTCAGTGGCGTGATACCATCTAGTTTTGGTGCCATAAAAAATCTTCAAAAAGTCCTTTTGTTGGATAATCAACTAGAAGCCAAGAGACCACGTGACTGGAGTTTCATGGATGCTTTGACCAATTGTACTTTGTTAGAACTGTTACAACTTGACGACAACCAACTACAAGGAGTTTTACCTAGTTCTATAACAAATCTTTCTACTAGTCTTCTTGTACTCTCACTGGACAATAACCCAATTTCAGGAAGCATACCAGCAGAGCTCCGAAAACTCAATAACCTAATCGTGCTTGACCTAGGTGGAATGTTTCTCAATGGCACCATTCCGGTAGAAATTGGTAATCTTTTCAAATTGAGAATTTTAGATCTGAGTAGTAACATGATTTCAGGTCAAATCCCATCAACTTTTGGGAACCTCACCATACCCTACAAACTCATTCTAGATAATAATGCATTAGAAGGGAGTATGCCACCAGAGTTAAGTAGCATGAAATACTTAGAACTCTTGACTATTTCAAATAATAAGTTGGTAGGTGAAATTCCCAAAGAAATCATGGGTCTTCCTTATCTTTCCCTTATGGACTTGTCACACAATTATCTAACTAGCATCTTGTCACCAGAAATTGGTAACTTGAAATACCTACAATCAATTCGTCTCTCGAATAACAAGTTGAGTGGAGAGATTCCTAGCACAATTGATGGATGCCAGGAACTTCAAGACCTTTATCTTGATAGCAATCTGTTCCAAGGAACAATTCCAACTAGATTGAGCAATCTAAAAGAGCTGCAAAACCTTGATGTCTCTAACAACTTGCTCTCTGGTCAAGTCCCTGAATTCCTGGGTACAATGAACTTGCAATATTTGAATATTTCTTTCAATAATTTTGAGGGGGAATTACCAAAAGAAGGCATTTTCAAGAATGCCAGTGGTACCTCATATGAATTTGTCATATTGCATCTCACAGCCTTCCACACAGAGACATCACTCTCGACGAAACATGGTGCTCATAAGTTCAATTGTTGGTTCTTTTATTTGCATAATTGCAATCATTTGCTTGTTAGTGATTTATTATACTAGAAACAACCCTAGAAACAAACCACAATCTGATAAAGCTTTGAAATATGGGTTAGAGCCTGTTTCATACACTGACCTTCTTAGAGCTACTGAAAATTTCTCCCTGAATAATCTAATTGGAAGAGGTTCATTTGGAGAAGTTTACAAAGCCGTTATGAGTTTCGAGAATGTGACAACCGTTGCGGTGAAGGTGCTAAACCTTGAGAAACACAGTGCTTCTAGAAGTTTCTTCTCTGAATGTGAGGCATTAAAAAATGTGAGACACAGGAACCTTATAAAAGTGCTGAGTTTGTGCTCTAGCATAGACTACCAAGGTAATGATTTCAAGGCTTTGGTCTTTGAGTTCATGCCAAATGGTAGCTTGGCCACATGGTTGCATCCAAATGCATGTACAGATGGGCCATTCAGAAGCCTCAGCTTCACCCAGAGGTTGAACATTGCATTTGATGTGGCGGCAGCCGTAGATTATCTCCATTACCATTTACCTGCACCAATCGTGCATTGTGATCTCAAACCTAGTAATGTACTTTTGGATGATGATATGACTGCACATGTGAGTGATTTTGGATTAGCAAGGTTTTTGATTGGACCTGATACCATGCCTTCTCAATCAATGTCGAGCACCGGTGGAATCAAAGGTTCTATTGGCTACATTCCTCCAGGTATATATACCAGAGATTCTTATTTAATAACTACTTTTTTTAGTATGTCCCTGTAACGAAAATTATTCATAGACTTTGTTAAGGTTCAAGAAAAAGTTTGGCCAAGTTTGTTCCACTAGCGAGGCTGAAGGAAAAAATATATGTTGCCTCATTTATACAAACATGATTGAGACTTAATTTTTTTATCTATGTATACTTCTTTAATTTACCGTGTTGGGCTATCCAATTTGAAAAAAATACACAAATATATGCACGATCATGTGAGCCCATGTTTGAAAAACTAGGTGAATTATACAGATGTTAATAGGTAGAGTCACAGTTTAGTATGCTTCTGTACTAAATTTAGGGCTGTAACTATTAACTTTTCATTGTCTAGAGTATGGGATGGGTGGTCGGCCATCGGTAGAAGGAGATGTCTATAGCTACGGCATTCTTCTGCTTGAGTTGTTCACTGGAGTAAGTCCAACCGACGAAAGAATCAGAGATGGTTTTAGCCTTCAGAAGCAAGTTGAGATGGCTTTCCCCGACCAAGTCATGGACATAGTCGACCCCAAATTATTCTCTGAAACTGATGGAGAACACAATCTGTATGCACCTGAAAATGTCTATAGTTGTTTGGTTTCAGTGATTCAATGCGGGCTTATGTGCTCCAAAGAGTCTCCAAAAGAACACATTTCAATCAAAGATGTTTGCAAGGAGTTGAACTCAGCACGAAGAAAGGTGCTTAGGCCATAGAGACTGAAAAAAAAGGATCAAAAGAGAAGAAGAAGGGCTCCACCAATAAATATGTATTATCAGTAAAATTTGGATAGCTGTTGTGGTAATTTATGGTGTAGTATATATGTTGTAATAACGAATGTTATTTCTTTCTATTAACAATTGGGGGGTGGGGGGGGGGGGGGAATTAGTCTAAGTATTTCAATTGAAAGACGTTTGATATGCACTCAATCAAATAAGAATATTGTAATGTGTGAATTGCATTTGTTCTGCATATTTATATTGGAGTATTCTCTTAGGCCATAGTAACATCTAATGTTAATGATCTCATATAGTGTTTCCACACAAATCGTCTTAATGTTAATTAAATATATGCAGAATAATGACAACACATTTAAAAAAAAAATAGAATTTAAACAGGCTAATGCAAGCCTAACAAAAAAAAAAGAAAATAAAAGAAAAACATTGATATTTCTTATTAAACCTGTGTAGTACAAAAAGATCAGTGAACAAGAATCTGAAAATAAATAAGCCTCCATATCAAGGACTAATTCCAAGACAACAACATAAACCGATGAAAAAGAAAAACATAAGAGGAATAACAAAAAAGAATCAAAATTTACATGTAAACAATTCTGGCACTTGATCTAAAGGCCTTCATTGCAGTTGCCAGCATCACTCTCTTCAAAATGGACATCTCCAGTTAAACAGTACCCATGCTCACTATCGATATCCTTGTAACATTAATAAAGAAATGAGTAAAAATTGCAGAAAAACATTATGTTGGCTCCATAATTCAAAACATTAACAAAAACTTACTAAAAAATATCATCATTCAACTATTGCAAATTAAATTGAAAATATATAAAAATTCAAACCCCACTAAAGATAAAACTTATGGATTTTCATTTAGAATTTCAATTTTCCAATTTTATTTTTGTTTTATTTTTTTCCCTTTTATATTTTGTAATTTTTGACATCTCTGACCGTATTAATGGAATCTAGAGCCTCCATCAACCTGTTAATTTAAATCTTCTGAAGTAACTTAAAATTTGAGTTTCAATTCAGATCGTTTGTTTTAATTTTAATTGAATCAGATTCTAATTGGATGGTCCGAATTCCAAGCTCAAAAATTATTCAAAAACCCTGGCGAATTTGTGTGGGGATGCAGCTACTCTCTTCGGGTCTGGATCCTCTGCATTACCTCATTGTTTGTGTTTTAATACAAACCGTCTAATCATAATTCGGATCAATCCGGTCCAAACTTTTAGTGCACATGGATCATTTAAGATTCTTGCTAATATGTAATGAACGGATCAGATTCAAACCCAAAATAATAATGTATTTGAGGTGATACGAATTTGTTTCTCTTCTATGACAGTGGGCCGGTGGACTGACTGAGAATCAAGGCCCGATAAAGATTCTCAAATCTTAAAACACAATGCTAACGAAGAAACCTAAAAACTAAAATACAAGCTGGTTGCTGTCACGTGATTGTCACATGGAGATTGTAATAACAGTCAAAAGGATGTCTTACTGTAGTCAAACAAAAGGCACCACGGTTCAACAACAAAGATACTCTTTGTTGTTAAATTGCTTAATAAAACTACATATACATAATAACAGTCAAAATTCTAATGCAGCTGATTCAAGACTCTTTAATTTTTTTTAGATATTATTTAGATGTTATTTTTTACTCTATTGTAAATTAGTAATTTATTTTTAATTATCCGAATTTTAGTTACATCCATATTTGTATCCGTCTGACATTTAAAAAGAAAAAAATATTGGAATTTACAGAAGTTTTTATTATGAGAAGGTATAATTAGAAAGCTCATAGTAATAAATATTTTAATAATTGGATGCTAATTGAGTAACAAATCCTGGGTGTTTCCTTATATTGAGCTGAAAACGAGTGAGTCACGAACTACCTCTAACATACATGATAGAAACACAAGTTTATTAAAATTATATAATCACTATGAATGGCTCCAAAAAAATTATGCTAAACTGAAGTTTTGTTGTTGGTAGGCCTTCTTATGAAAGCAATAATAAGTATTTTTTTGTTGAAAATAATCCAAGTCCGCAATGAATACGGACCGTATCCCAATACGGACCGTATCAGAAGCAGTTTTTATATTTCGGTTTAGAGCAGTTTTTATTTTTCTGTTTAGAGTTAATTAGAGTTAATTGTAAACTTGGACAGCAAGTTGTCTATTTAGACATGTGCAGAAAAGTAGTCAAGTAGTGGGTTGGTTATAGGTTAGTTATAGCAAAGTTAGTGGGGTTAGTGGGGTGCGAAAGGATGGATATGCACCACTATAAATAGTAGATCTGTTTGTATTAATTAATCAATGAAAAATATGGAGTTGTGAGAAAATTTCGGCTGCTGCCCTCTTTTTTCTGTTTTTTCCTCTTTTCCGAAAAACTCCCAACAAAATTGGTATCAGAGCAAGGTGAGAGATCAAGGCAGATCCGACCAAGCCAAAGGTGAGAGAGCAAGGTGAGAGATCAAGGCAGATCCGACTAAGCCAAAGGTGAGAGATCAAGGCAGATCCGACCATGGCCGACGCAGGAAACAACACCACCATTAGCATGTCAAATCAGATGGTACCTTTGTTCAAGGGTGAGAATTACGAATTCTGGAGCATCAAGATACGAACTATGCCGAAATCTCATGGCTTGTGGGAACTAGCAGACAAGGGAATACCGAATCCTGATCCGACACCAATCGACACAGCCAAGCGAGATGCAAAGGCGCTCTTCTTCATTCAGCAAGCCGTACACGAATCGGTGTTTGCAAAGATTGCAGCAGCAGAAACAGCAAATCAGGCTTGGACAACTCTGAAAACTGCATTTCAGGGAAGTTCCAAGGTGGTAGCCATCAAGTTGCAGGGCTTGAGACGGGAGTTTGAGACATTGAACATGAAACAAGGCGAGTCAGTTCAATCCTTCTTTACGCAAGTTACAACAATAGTCAACCAAATCCGAAGTTGTGGAGAAGATCTTCCAGAAAAGACGGTGGTGATGAAGGTGTTGCGCAGCCTAACAACCAAGTTTGATCATGTGGTCGCGGCGATCGAAGAATCCAAAGATCTGTCCACTTACACGTTTGATGAGTTGATGGGATCACTGCAGGTCCATGAAGTTCGTCTCAACAGATCAGAAGTGAAGGATGACACCAAAGCTTTCTATTCCAATGGCAATTCCTCAAGAAGCCAACAGCAAGGCAGAGGTAGAGGCCAAGGTTACGGCAGAGGTCGAGGCAGTCAAGGCGGCAGAGGCAGAGGCAAGCCGAGTTACAATCAACCGCATTCTAATCAACCGAAGAAAGATGTAGAATGCTACTACTGTCACAAGAAAGGGCATATGCAAGCCGATTGCTACAAGAAACAGAGAGAAGAAGGTCAAGATGTGGAGTGCTATTACTGCCACAAGTCCGGTCATGTGCAGGCCGACTGCTACAAGAAGAAAAGAGAAGAAGGACAGGCAAGTTATGTTGAAGAGAAGAACAATCAGTCACAGTTGTTCATGGCCAAAACCTATGAAGAATCAGATGCGAGTCAAATCTGGTTTTTGGACAGCGGGTGCTCAAACCATATGACGGGTTTCAAACATCTATTTGTTGAATTAGATGAGTCATACAAGAAGGCAGTAAAGCTTGGTGACGATAAAGAGATTCATGTTGAAGGAAAAGGAAGAGTAGCCGTGCAGACCAGCAGTCACAATACACGGATGATACATGATGTGTACTATATTCCTCAACTGTCCCAAAACCTTCTCAGCATTGGTCAGATGATGGGCAGCGGGTGTATCATCAAGTTTGAAGGTGACAATTGCAGAATTGTAGATGCAGCCACGGATCAGACGATGGCAACAATCAAGAAGACACAAAACAATTTGTTCCCTCTGGAGATAACCAAGGTGAAAGACAAGGCACTTGCAGCCAAGGAGATTAGTTCCAGCGAGTTATGGCATTTGAGGTATGGTTATCTAAACATGAATGGTTTGAGATTGTTGAATCAAAAGAAAATGGTGAATGGGTTACCCGAAATTGGTGAAATCGGGTTATGTGAAGGATGTGTGTTTGGCAAGCAATCGAAGCTGCCATTTCCAAAAGATCAGTCGATGCGTGCAACCAAGGTGCTTGAGTTGGTGCATACTGATTTGTGCGGTCCCATGGAGGTTGAATCAATGGGAGGAAGTAAGTATTTTATGCTGTTTATTGATGATTACAGCAGGATGACTTGGGTTTATTTCCTTAGCTATAAAAGTGAAGCATTTGAGCTGTTCAAAAGGTTCAAAGCCATGGCAGAGACGCAAACAGGGGCAAGGCTGAAAGCTCTAAGATCAGATCGCAGTGGTGAGTTTCAATCAAAAGAATTCAAGCAGTTTTGTGAGAAAGAAGGGGTGCTACAGCAGCTGACCACTCCATACACACCTGAGCAAAACGGTGTAGCTGAACGCAAGAACCGCACGGTAGTAGAACTAGCAAGAAGTATGCTGAAATCTAAAGGTATGCCGAATAGTTTTTGGGCTGAAGCAGTAGCAACAGCGGTATATGTTCTAAATCTGTCACCGACCAAGGCAGTGATGAACAAAACACCGTTTGAAGCGTGGTTTGAAAGGAAGCCCAGTGTGGGGCATTTGCGTGTTTTTGGGTGCATTGCATACACTCTCATAAGTGCACAAAACCGAAGAAAACTGGACTCAAAATCTGAAAAGTGTGTGTTCATTGGGTATTGCATACAATCTAAAGGGTATAGGTTGTTTAATCCGGTGACAAAGAAGATTATAGTCAGTAGAAATATCATGTTTGATGAGAATGCTAGTTGGAGTTGGTCTATGGAGAAAGACAACACACCAATAGCAGAAATAGAAGATGAAGAAGAAGAAGGCAGCAGTGTGCAGCCGCAAAGGAGTCCAAGCTCGAGTAGCAGATCACATCGGATGGTTGATCCGGATACACAAGGAAGAAAGGTACGATCCTTACAAGAATTGTATGAAGCAACTCAGGTTATGTATGTAGCAGATCCATTGTCCTATGAAGAAGCCGTAGAAAGAAAGGAATGGGTGCAAGCAATGAAAGAAGAAATGAGTTCAATCGAGCAAAACCAAACCTGGAAGTTGGTGGAATTACCAAAAGATCGCAATGCAATTGGAGTTAAATGGGTTTACAAGACTAAATTTGGTCCAGATGGCAGTGTATTAAAATACAAAGCGAGGTTAGTGGCAAAAGGATATGCACAAAAGCAAGGCATAGACTATGAAGAGACGTTCTCCCCGGTGGCCAGATTTGAAACGGTTCGGTTGTTGATTGCAATGGCTGCCCAATTGAGACAACCTATCTATCAATTTGATGTGAAGTCAGCATTCCTCAATGGTGAACTAAAAGAAGAGGTTTATGTTGAGCAACCGGAAGGGTTTGTAGTGAAGGGCAAAGAACAGTGGGTGTACCGTTTGTTCAAAGCATTATACGGTTTGAAGCAGGCTCCCCGTGCATGGTACAGCAAGATTGATGCACATTTTCAGAAATTGGGATTTGAGAGAAGCAAGAATGAGCCTAATCTCTATGTCAAACGCAAAGAAAAAGGAGGTTTAATAGCCGTTTGTCTCTATGTTGATGATATGATTTATTTTGGCACAAATGACGCAATGGTGAAGGAGTTTAAAGAGCAAATGATGTGTGTGTTTGAAATGACCGATCTAGGAGAAATGCATTACTTTCTAGGTCTGGAGGTTGAACAAGAGAAGGGAAGAATCTTTGTGTCCCAACGCAAGTATGCAAGAGACTTGGTAGAAAAGTTCGGTTTAAAAGATTGCAATCCCGTACTAATTCCAATGAATACAAATGAGAAGTTGTCAGCAATTGATGGAACCGGAGCAGCAGATGCAACTCGGTTTAGGAGTTTGGTGGGAGGTCTGTTGTACTTGACGCACACAAGACCAGACATCACACATGCAGTTGGAATGGTTGCGAGATACATGCAGAATCCAACTAAACAACACATGGGAGCAGCAAAGCGAATTCTTAGGTACATTGCAGGTACAACAAGCTATGGTCTGTGGTACAAGGGTGTTAATGAACCGTGTTTGACAGGCTACAGCGATAGTGATTGGGCAGGTAGCATAGATGATCGAAAAAGCACAACATGTCAGGTGTTCTTCTTTGGCAACAGCGTAATAAGTTGGAATTCGAAGAAACAGTCAACAGTTGCACTATCAACCGCAGAAGCTGAGTACAATGCAGTAACATCAGCAGCATGCCAAGGTGTATGGTTAAGGCGCTTATTGGAAGAGTTAGATTGTGAGCAGAAAGGTGCAACAATACTCTATTGTGATAATCAGTCGACAATTGCAATTAGTAACAACCCGGTGCATCACAACAGAACAAAGCACATAGACACTCGGCTCCATTTCATACGAGATATGATTGAGCAAAAGATGATTGAGTTGCAGTATGTGAACACGAACCAGCAAGTTGCAGATGTACTGACCAAATCACTCCCACGAGAGAAGTTTAACTGGTGTCGTGACATGATGAATGTGCTGGACTTTGGATTAAGGGGGGGTGTTGAAAATAATCCAAGTCCGCAATGAATACGGACCGTATCCCAATACGGACCGTATCAGAAGCAGTTTTTTATATTTCGGTTTAGAGCAGTTTTTATTTTTCTGTTTAGAGTTAATTAGAGTTAATTGTAAACTTGGACAGCAAGTTGTCTATTTAGACATGTGCAGAAAAGTAGTCAAGTAGTGGGTTGGTTATAGGTTAGTTATAGCAAAGTTAGTGGGGTTAGTGGGGTGCGAAAGGATGGATATGCACCACTATAAATAGTAGATCTGTTTGTATTAATTAATCAATGAAAAATATGGAGTTGTGAGAAAATTTCGGCTGCTGCCCTCTTTTTTCTGTTTTTTCCTCTTTTCCGAAAAACTCCCAACATTTTTTGGCCCAATTCATTGTTATTGGAACAATTGCATGACCATACGAAAATATTTAAGTACCGTGCATTCGTGCGTACTTTATGTAAAATGAGAAATATTTCATAGCCATTTGCCTCCACATGAAACAAATGGAATTAATTGATCTTCGTTTATTTTTAAAACTATTAATACTTGTATCTTATTTATATATAATTTAAAGTAAATATTATGGGTACTATAATATTGACTCTCATTGCAGCAAATTTTTTTTATGTGATTGACTCCATTCACGTTTGACCAGCTTCTAACTTGAAAATCTGTTTTCACCATTATCAACAAATATGTAAGAGCTTATGGACAAGGGATAGCTTTTGGTATTTGTTTGGAGTACACACAACACGTTGTCAAAATATGACACTTAACATGTCTAAATATGATTAATATGATAAAATAACACATCTTTTGAATGAATGAGCATACTTTTTTTGTGATTAAGTTTTTTTTGTGATTAAGGTGTCATGACATTTATAAATTTGGCATGCTTATTTTCTATATACTTGACAACATTTTCAATCATATGATACCTAAATGTGATAAGAAAAAAAATTTATTATCTTCCAATTCTAATCTTTAGTTCTCACTAAACCAAAAAGTGGAGAAAACTAAATATTACTTATTCTTTAATTACATTTTCCAATAATATCAAAAGACATAAATTAGTTATTGTAAGTTAATTTTGAACAAATTTATCAATGTAAAACAAATTTACCATTACCAAAAAAAATAAAAAATAAATAGTTCACATGACGAAATTGATCACGTCATCGGAGATCGTTTGTCCAGACACCCACAATATTTAACAGTACGTGATCATGATTGATGTTCATGAGAACCAAATCGAAGGCCGTGTTTAGGGTTCATAAACCCATGTTGTCAAACAACATCGAGTGCAAAGTCTACAACATTTTTTGCCATGTAAATAAGTTTATTCAATGACTTATGATTAATTAGCATTATGATAGATGATCAATCAGTTCATCCATAAAATAGAAAAATGAAAAAAAAATTGAACGAAACTGATTTGATATTTTTGCTAAATATTTTTTCAATTTTTTTATGAATGTAAAAACACTATTTACTTCAGATTAGAAATGCAGGTTACTTAGGAGGTAAAAAATGTAAAAAATTGCAAAAAAGGACCTTTATTTTATTTTATTTACCAAATCTGCTTATTATGAAAGATATATGCTTTATACTTTTTGGCAATTTGAGATTCAAAAATCAGATAAAATATATTCAATAGAACTGATAAAGCAAGAAAGAAAAATTGAAAATTCCAATAGAAAATAAGAAATTTCCAATTGAGCTTTCTTTATTTCATGAACTGGAGTACATTTGGGGTTTATTTCTACTGATTTTAACTGCACAACCTCCCAATTAAGGAATCAATTGTGTATGAAACTA
>JAJGRW010000233.1:141702-175170 GCA_025461045.1 Carex parvula | reverse complement strand
GCAGTGTCAAGGAGCGAGCTCATTTTTTATTGGTAGAAGCTACTTGATTGGTGAAGTAGAATTAAGTAATGAGATGAAAAATGGAAATCCATACAGGTAGTCTTGAACAGGGAGAGAGCTGCAACTCAAGAAGGTCCTTCTATTTCTCAGACTAGGTTCGGCCAGGTAAGCATATTGTGTTATTGTTTAATTATTAGTCCAGAGCATAGGGTGAATAATTTATTACTGATATGTAACGAACAGAGTGAGCATTGGTGTAACAGACTTGTCAGAGGCAACAAATAACCGAGAGGTTGGGGCAAATGAATTTCAGACAGAAAAATTAATTCTGAAGCTTTTGCCTTCTAGAGATGGCGTTGTCTTACGACGACTTCTCATGACTGCGGTATGCATTTTTCATCTACCCATCAGAAAAGTTTAACCAAGTGCTTGTTGCATTTAGCAAATGGGATTGGAACATAAATGGCAATATCAAAGGCA
This sequence comes from Carex parvula, assembly GCA_025461045.1. Taxonomy (NCBI): domain Eukaryota; kingdom Viridiplantae; phylum Streptophyta; class Magnoliopsida; order Poales; family Cyperaceae; genus Carex; species Carex parvula. Next base: position 174,690 of record JAJGRW010000233.1, on the reverse strand, counting down.
TTTGAAAGAAAATTCTAAGATTAAATGTGTGATACTTTATTTGCTCATTTTTGCTTTTCATATCATCATAGACAAATCTAAATCATCATATTATGTTTATTAAAACAACCAACTCAGTTGTATATTGGCGAGTTAAACATTTCCTTGCAACTTTAAATCTAACATTGGCATTATTTGCAACTATGAAGATTTGAAATTTGAACTATAATTCTTTGGAACTGTTGATTCTTAAATTTGCGCTTGTAGCCAGCCAACCAATGACCAAAAACAAAGAAACTCCAAGTAATTACATCCATCAAATGATCTGTTGTTTTGAACTGGAGCAGGATGGGGCTTCCTTGGTAGAAGCCATGCTTTCCAAAGAAACCATCTTTTTTCGCCAGTTTCTTGTAACTGCTTTTGCTGATTCCATTTGCCAATGGCTGATGAAAACTACAATTGGCAAAGAAGGGACCCAGCAGCTAAATAGAGAAACAACTTCACAATTGCAAGCAATTATAGCAGATCACAGGGTGAGAGTGGTACTATTCAAATTGGTCAGAGATGCGAGCAGACGGCCCTTTCTAATGCTACATCAGCTTGTGCGTTATTAAAAATATTTTGTGGCCTTGGCAAAAGCTTTGCACCGTTTTGTGGTGCATTTGTCAGAAGGATACTGCCGTCCTTTTCTCTGGCACCAAGGCAAATAGTGGGCAGTACATAGAATAGCTTGTATATTTTGGACCATTTTGAACTATGTTTATATGTTAGAGGAAAATTGAAAGTGTATATGTCAAAGGTTTGAGGAATGATCTCATATTGCATGTAGTCAATTTATATCTTATCTGCTTTTTCAGAAACATTCTGCGTAATTCCTTGATCTCATATTATTTCTTATTGGTCCTGCTGCGGAGATCCGACCTTTGTGGAAAGGTGTTCCTCCAAAATTTTCATGCGTCTTTTGTGGTTCGAAAATAAGAACGTCATGTCAGTATATGTGAAAATTGGAATTGTGTGTTTTTTGTAGTTACTGCTCAAGCATTGTCATATATTATGGAAAACACAAATACATTGGAGTTCTCAAATCAATGTTTTTTCTTCTTTTGTTTGATGGAAAATGAGTCGAGGATTAATTGTTCATGTTGTTTATGTTTCATTTTGTAGCTGATTAAAATTTGAAAACTAGAGATGTATAATTAACATGATATTAGAACCTTTCTTTTTCTCTCGAAGTGACCCTATTGAACTCAAAGAAACAGAACAATAGTATTTTTTATTCATCATTCCACTAGTTCAGTTAAAGTTGGTTACAACAAACAGTTTGTAAACGTTTCCTGTGTCTGATGCTTCTGTTTCCTCAATACATGTATGTCCTTCATGAATTTTGTAAATCAAGCACTCTCTAAGAGCACATGAATTATAGTTTGACAGGATTGCCATGCTTGAGTAGACAAGATACTGGCATGACATTAATCTGTTACTAAATTTTCTTACTTCAAATTAACCTATTCTGCTACGCATTAAATATATCAACGTTATTTAAACAAAGATTATAAGCAGGAATATCTCGAATTCTATGCACATCCTCAAGTGAAAGCTCTCTCTCAAGCTGACTCTTTGTTGCTTCCAGTATCTCCTGGCAGACATCAGTTAAACAAAAACAGGCATTAGAACATGATGATTGCAACTAAAATACTGAGGTTCTCATCTTATTGGTAATCCCTGATAACATACCAAGTCTGAAGAAGGGAAATATCAGAGATGATGTACATTAAATTGCATATATGAAGCATGCCCTTGCGTAACCATTGCGCATCCATCATCTCAAATGCTATACAGAACAAAACATCAACCGCTTTCTTCGTCTTCTAAAATAACAATTTACAACCAAACTTAGTTACTATAATATCAACAGAAACAAAAGGTTTAAGAAAAACAATAAAAATTTATGAGCTGACAAGGAGCAAGTGTAATTCACCTGATAACACTTTCAAGAAGTTCATTGCAGGAACAGATTTGGGTCTTTCTGTACAGATCAAACAAATTCACATCACTTAATGTGTTACTTACTCTCATAAAGAAAGAAAAATCGTTTTGAAGATTTAGAATTATACATTTTCTGTAGTTCTGTTATGGTTCCAATGCTCATTTCTGTTCTGGGGTATATTTAGCTAAACTATAATCAAAACATTTCTCAAATGGTTAAAGTAAATCTTTAGTCATCTATAGTTATGTCTGACAGTACCTGAATTGAGTTCCAGCATCTGAACCAACATGTATGAATGTTGAGTCCCGCAACAGCAAAGGGATACTCCCAGGTGGGCCCGTTCTTCCGTCTCTTTTGTGCAAATAGTCTTTTGAATGAGCCCTTATAATGTGAGTGTGACAGGGGAATCATTAGATTATTAAAAAAAAAAATTAATTCGAATTTTAGGAGGAAGCTTCTCCTTTCTACACAGATACAAACAGAAATACTTACGGATATAGTCCTCGCAAAGAACAAAAAGATTTTCCAAGGAGACAAATCCACTTCCCCCTGAAGATAATACCATAAACAGCCATGAAAAAATATAATTTTCTACATATAATCTACAATAAAACTAAGCAAAAGACCTATAGTTCTCCCATTGCAAAAGATAGACATATATATACACACAAAAATATTGAAAGATGGAAATGAACCTGAAATCGGTGGAAGGATTGACCGCCTTGCCAACCCATATCCTTCCATTGCTCGGAGACCAGTCCCGAGTAGTCCCTTTCTGGAAAAGATGCCTTCCAAGTGCTTTTAGTGCGTCCTGCATGAAACACCACACTCGATGAAAAAATATAACAGTAATCAAAAACATTGAAGCTTATGTATCCATATGATTTCAGAAGATGTAAAAGGTGTACTAAGTTTATTATATCTGCAACCAATAGTCATAAGACCATTACAGGAAATGTTGTGGTGTGAAAAAGCCAGCAATTTTACGGTTCTTCTCTTCATTTTGAAAAATTACTTTTAAATTATGATTAGTGGTCGATTTTTTTGAGATTTTAATTTTTTTTTTGCATTTAACATTTGAACATATTTGTCAATTGCAATAGTTTTTCAACAAATGATCATAGAAGTAAGGTATACTTACTTATTGATCAGGTCGGGTTTCATCAAAAGGTATACCTAATCTGTCCTTCAATTTCTGTAGACGGTGTTCCTGCATTAGAAAAATTTAAGGCAGTTGATAGCATAGTAAGTATTTAGTGTTCTGAAATTAATTACATAAACAGAAAAATATAAGAAACAAGTCATGTAGATTGCATCTGGAGTTATCAAAATAAATTAACACTGCATCACAGAATTTATTTCTCAAATAACTGACATTAAAATCATCAAATGAGCAAATCATTAGTGCATATTTGGTTTGCTGCAGAAATTAATTGTTACGAAATGTTGCATATGCTATTCATAAATCATCAAGTGGACAACCGTTCCAGCATAGGAAGAATCAAAGAAAACCATGAAATCTATGTTTATGCTTTAGAAACACTAAAATGATGGACTGTGAATACAAAATTACCTGAAGAGGGGTCAAAATCAAAGTTTCTGTTACCACCACCCAATAATTTGTTTTCTAAACGGTGAGCGGTTCAAAAGCCCTCCAAAACCATGATCGATTTCCAACCATACATTAGCTAAGAATTATTTAACAGTTTAATTAGCTGGTATATCTTTCTTGTTAAAATAAACAGAAATGAACTATGAATAAGAGCAGCTAGTTGGGAGAAGGAAAGTGCACCATAGCTCTGTTCCCTAATTCTTCAACGACAATTATTCAAACCACCCGCATAATAGGAGAGATGGAGAGAATCGAGATTGCTCCAAAAGTTGAAAAATAAAAAAAATAGTTTTAAGGGTTTGATTGACAAACAAAGAAGAAAATGGAATGTAACATGCTTCTTTGGTTGGCACTGAGGTAATACTATGTCTCTTATTCTAAACAAAGAATTCCTATATATAACCAATATTAGTAGACCAGCACTTCTCTCCTGATGTCGATTACAGTATATAGCATGTAAAAAAAAATATGGCATAATCGGTTATATACCCATCAAACTTTTGATTTGGATATTTGCCCATAATCCTATTCAAAATTTACCATCAAATTTGAATAGGATATGGGCAAATATCCAATTCAAAAGTTTTGATGGGTATAGAACCGATTCCACCCAAAAATATATATATGCTGATTAAGTTAGAAAAAACTAAACACTTGATGGTTTCTACCCATTACTGAGATTTGGATTTTAAACACTCATGTAGCAAAATATTATTGTAATGTTTCACACTTTTCACCATTTGAGGCACTAATTAAATCATGACCCTCTATGAGTATTTTTGTACCATGCTCCATATGAACATGAGAGGTGAAAACTTGAAAACATATTATCTCATGAATTTAACTTTTTTTATTGGGCCTTCTGTGAATCAAGTTTTCATCAATGAGTAAAAGAATGAAAAGCAAATAGGAGGCTTGAAATGTTATGCAATCCTGAATTAGGCTTGGATTAGGCCCAAAATGATTTGACTTGTGGATTTCAAGATAATGGCAAAAATATTTGACAAGGACGATTTGTTATCCGTTAAAAGCAATTAAAAATTAATCTTTTGCATGAAAGACCTTATCTTAGTTTATATCATCAAAATTTTAGAACAATCTTTCAAAGAGAAGCATGTTTTTGCAATCTATCATCATCAATGTAATCATGGTCATGATTATGACCGAAATTTGTATTAATACCATTCACCAAAAAAAAAAAATCACAAATTTTGGAGAATTCGATATTTACCAGGGCCGTAACGACAAATGGTGACTCCATTTTTGGAGGCCGTCATTTGTCGTTGCAGCCTCTCAAAAACCAAAAAATTCACCGTAATATGCTGAGTTTTTTGGGTTTTTGAGGGCCACAACGACAAATGGCGGCCCCCAAGAATGGGGCCGCCATTTGTCATTGCGGCCGGGTAAATATGGAATTTCCCAATTTCAGTGCTTTTTTGGTTTTTTTTTGTTAATGGTATTAATAAAATTTCGGTGATTATGATAATGATAATTTTTACTTGTTTCTAATTAAAGCCCAAACTTAAACCACCTAAAAATGAATACATTCTGAATTTGCTGGACATTGACATCTTCAAGTAGGATATTGATGGGGTTCTTGTTCAAGAGTTTTGGACAAAGTCTTATTCAAAGTCGGGCTTGAACCATTCGATTAGTGTCAAAATTTGCAAGAACGGTTTCGATTCATGGGGTTGTTTAAAATTAATTAAGTTATAAATCATTCGCACCAATCTCAACACAGAAAGAACGGTTTGTAACCGGTTTTGGAAAAAAGTTTGTCCAAAGCCCCTTTGAATAAAATTCAATTCCCTTTGATTATGAAAAATATGGATCTTTAAGCAGATTACTTAATTAATTAAGCTTAATGTACCAAACATTCCCATGTGATACCATATGATCTGGTGTTGACATTAACACAAATTTGCATCTAGAGGAAGATGATGTCAGAAACAGCAGATTCCCACTACCAGCCATCAATTATCATACAATGTAATATATTTTCTTTTTTTTACCAAGGGGATGGCACATACATAGTCAAACCAGAAAAAGCGGTTCTGGTCCATATATATGTGCAATGTGATTAACTGATTCTGCACTGTCTCCAGACCAGTCTGTGTAAGAGCCCCACCACATGCTTTTCTTCAGAATTTGCTTGTTTTTAACTGCCAGAGGAGGGGTTCTTACTCAAGACTCTTCTATGTTCACTTTTAATTTTAATTTTTCATAGAGATATATATATATACTAACAGTACTATATGTATCTGTATATAGTGTATATGTATATATATGCATAATATATAACACAGCGCATACTGGTAATATCCATTATAGATACAGATGTGGCTATGAACGATACACACTCTGGTGACGAGGATCGTATATTTGCATGCTCTTTTGAGTAATTAAGTTTTGCTGATTGCCGAGAAGGTATTTTAATCGATATGTATATATATATTATTAGGAGTGAGATGACAGATTAAAATACATGAATGTAAATAAGTTTGATCAAGGGTATATTTATGATTTTATTACTTCTAAGAACACAAAAGTAAATATATCCACAGGAATATTATGGGCGAGCAGGCCAGACTTAATAAAAGACAGAGAATGTAGGAAATATCTCCATTCTTATATTAAGCACGTAGTTATCTTGATCTGCCAACGACTGCGATTAAAAGATGAAATTTTATATTGAATATTAGCCTTCCAATCAAATAATCTGCTCTTTTCTAATTCTATCTATCTTTTTGATGTTTTTTTACGTGTAGAAGTTCAAATTTATGTAAGCACGTACTCGCCACATGCAAATTGTATTATCTTTTTATTGTTCTTGATTTCTTTCCATTTTTTGAAATGTCATTTACGGAAACTTTTAATTGATTGATAATTGATTGGTAATGTCTTCGTTTCTTTCTTTTTTTATATCATTTAAATAATGTTATTTGACGTCATTATACTTTTTTTATGAAATTATGTCCAAAAAATTAAAAAAAAACATATATGTCATTTAAGGAGTGTTATTTACATGTAGATGTCATTTAAGGAATATTATTTGTTATTTCATCTAATTTTTTTTTTATAAAAATATGTCATTTTGTATAATATTTTTTCTTATAATATGTTTCCGTTGCAACGCACGGGCACATACAAGTAAAAAGTTAAGAGTGCTTGTGCTATAAAAAAGGCAAAATAAAATTGCTAAATTAATTAACTAGTTCACGGAATGCAGATCTGGTATAGAACAACGCCAGTTCAACACACTGAAGTTTAGTGCCAGCTATATATTATCAGCTATGTGGGATAGCTACATAATTTCCAGAATTTATTCCATAAAATTTATGTGCTACAATTATATTCAGAAATACAAGTATGTACTAACTACAAAAAAAAAAAATGTATTTGCATACATTAATATTTTTTTGTCATTTAGAGATCACAGTTTCTAAGAACTATGGGCTTAGTGCAATGGCCCGAGCCTTCTTTTTTCGGAGAGACACATATTTAATTCTCAAAATAACATCTACAAAATGCTGAAAATTAAGCAAAGAAAATTTCTGAAATATTTGGAAACATGCCTTGCATGATGATGAATTTTTGGTCCCCATAATCCAAGCAATGTGCTTACATAGCATGATACCTTTTGAATATCATAATATATTCCGGTAAACACTGGTATCATGAGTACAGGAATTCAGGAAATATCACAGAATGGATCTGGCAGGACCGTTCCTGCAACTACTGCTATATCATGATCCAAAGTACAATAGCCATGTTCATGTGATCATGTCTACAACCTCTTTTTAACCACCAATTGGAAAAATGCAGTCCAGACCACAAATTATGAAAATGTGGAGGTGCTTAGTTGTAATATATATAGAGTGAGGTTTTGGTATTATACATAGCACACATTGGTCCATACTTTGGATAAACATCTATATTTTTAAAGTCCAAACAGTCAATCTAAATTGTTCAACATTATATTCATATGGAAATGTACTTTGAGACTAAATTTTTATGTTTTATTAGATATGTAGTGTCTAAAATCATGCACTTATTTTTAATGGTCTAGATATCATTATTTTTACTATTTTTTAGATAGGTGAGGAAAATAAAATCTACAGTTGAAGTCTTATAATTAGCTAAAGCTATTTTTTTTAAGGTCTAAAGCTATTTATATATAGAGGTAAAACTTTTTAAGAGGTTTTCAGCTTTTCCGGGCTGGCTATTTATATAATTGCAATATTAGACTGTGTTAATGCTCTATAAAATTGCAAATTGACTCAAATTTGATACACAGCATATCTATATAGTTTAGGGTACACTTATATATATTTTTTAATTTGAATAATATCTTAAAAATATATGCATCACAAGAGTTTGCTATTCATAAAGGTGAGTTGTATGCTAGAATTATCCAAAATAAATGAACAGTTGGCAGAGATGATGCACTGGCAATCCATTTTTGTTTTTTTGTACAAGTTAATTCTTTTTTTAAAATTTCATTCTCTTAAGAGAAATATCTAAATAATTTGCAAAGTACGGTAGGTGCTGCTTAATTTGCTTGATAAAATTCACTTCCACAGATAGATATATAAGTTGAGGAGGGTTCAAATGCACAATTATTTTTGTGCTCCAATATGCTTCACATCTTTTATCTCTATTTTCAAAGTTCGAATAGTCGATCTGAACTGCTCAACATGATCTTCATAATAAAATATGCTTGGATACCAAATTTTATATTTTTTAGAATTGTTTTACTATTTTTTTAGATAGGTACAAAATCACTTTTTTAAGGAGATTCTGGACCATCCGATAAAGTGATATTGTACCTATCAAAAAAATAGTAAAAAAATTCTAAAAAATATAAAATTTGTTCTCCAAACATATTTTATTATGAAGATCATGTTGAACCGTTCGGATCGACTGTTCGGACTTTGAAAATAGAGATAAAGAATGTGGAGCATATTGGAGCACAAAAATTATGGTGCATTTGAACCCTCCTCATATAAGTTTCTCTTATTCTTTTTTAAATATTAATTGGACCCACCAGCCTCTTTATGTTTGTGTTATAATGAATTAATTTGCCTAATTTAAGAGGGGACAGTTTTTCTTTTTATAAAAAGAATAGTGGTCCATGGCTAATAATAAAAGAAAGTCGGCCGATCTGCCTTCAATTTTATTTTGATTTTTTATTTTAAGAGATAGTGCATGCACCGTAGGCCCATCAAAAATCATATTAATTAAATAGAGTGCTTTTATTCTGTTTCTGTCCTTGAATTCTTGGAAGTGTATCTATCAAAAAGATCAAAAAGCTGCACAAAGTGAAGTTGTTAATTAATATTAGATTTTGAGCAAAGCTACTGTGTGTTGTCAGTTGTCATTAAAATAGTTTGGTGAGGATAATTCTAAAAAGAGTAGGGTTAAAATGCACCATTGGTGTTGTGCTCCAATTATGCTTTACGTCTTTTTCTCCGTTTTCAAAGTTCAAACAATCGATCCGAACCGTTCAATATGATCTTTGTATTAATATGTGCTTGGAGACCAAATTTTATATTTTTTGAAATTTTTTTACTAATTTTTTAGATAGGTACAAAATCACTGTTTTCAGAAGATTCTGGACCATCCAAAACAGTGATTTTGTACATATCTAAAAAAATAGTAAACAAATTTCAAAAAATATAAAATTTTGTCTCCAAGCACATTTTAATATGAGGATCATATTGAACGGTTCGGATTAATTGTTCGAACTTTGAAAATGGAGAAAAAGACGTGGAGTATGATTGAAGCACAAAACCAATGGTGCATTTTAACCCTACTCTTCTAAATATCTATTGGATTGGCTTCAAACGATCAATTAAACTGTTGAAACCAATCTATTTCATAGTGATATGTGTACATGTAAAATTTTGAAATTTTCGAATTCATTTAGTACAAAGTCAAGCGGTAAAAAAATAATAAAAAATTAATGCATAAAATAACATATACAAAAATAATTTTTTTGACTGCTTGACTTTGTACTAAATGAATTTGAAACATTCAAAATTTTACATGTGCACGCATCATTTATGAAGTAGATTGGTTTCAACGGTTTGAAATCGTCGTTTGAAACCATTCCGATAGATTTTTGGAGTTGTGCTCACCAAACCCTCTTGATGAGCACAACACACGCTAGTTTTGCTTTTAAATTTTACCATACATGATAAATTATTTTTGAATTATATTCTTGTATTTTCTGATTAGAGGAAAGTTAGTATAAGGAGTGAAGTCTAAATATTAGAATTGGGAGGGTTGAATATATAATTAGTGTACGTAGTGTGATATCAATTTAATAAAGAAGATCAATAATTTGTGCTTTCAATATTATTATGATTTAAGATAATTTTCTTTTCTTCTAATTCACAGGACCGGGATCTATCCTCTTTTGGTACTTCTTCCCTTTAACCTGAGTAAGTACGACCTTATTATTATAATCTTTGTACAAAAATATGAATAGTATTTATGTTGAACCAGACAAGTGATTTTTACTTCAAACAAGATTTTGGTTCAGACAAGATGTGTTCTTGGGTGGTTTAAACAATGATATTTGAAGTTTAAAATAGTTGGTTCCATTTTTTTGTTTGTTCGAATAAGGTTCCATTTTGATTCAGAAAAGTGTCTATACAATTGTTTGAGTATCTGGCCCGAAGTTATTAATAGCTAGCTTGCTTAAAATTAATTTTACTGACTAAGAATAATTTAAAATGATATTATATCATTAATAATGTTGATAGTATATTATGGAGATGTTCCTCTTAATTAAGGGTGCATTCTCAGTGCATTTTTTATACTCTTGGTTGGACTATGGGGGTATTTCAAATTTTGAGTTTAAATCAATTTGGAATGCTAAAATGCCTTTCAAAATAATTTATTGTTTGTGGTTAGTTAAAAACAATAGGATGTTAACTAAAGATATTATGAAGAGAGGGTGGCAGGGTGATACATGTTGTGTATTTTGTTCTGAACCTGAGATAGTAGATCATTTGTTTGTTCAGTGTAAAGTTGTGCATGAAATTTGGCAATGGATTGCTGATAATATGTTTTTTTTTTATTGTATTTCCATTCATGATTTGTGGGACTTGGATAGAGTCATCTATGAAAGATCCTAATATATATAGTTGAAATTATACGCGGTGCTGTTCTTTGGAATGTTTGGATGGAAAGAAACATGTTAATATTCAAAGGGGGCTCTTTCAGATCTATTCAGAGTCTAGGAGTACAGATTGTTGCTATAGCTCTGTTTTGGTGTCAACACTAGAGGTATGATGCAAATTCTAACTTACAATTTATGCTTCCTTTTGATACTAAGGTCCTATCAGGAGGAGGTTCTCCTATGCCTTTAATGGTGGATGAACCGGCTATAATCCCTATGCTTGGGCAAGGGATGGATTTTACTGATTCAGGATAACAGAATGTTTTGGAAGACCTTTCAAACGAACAGGTTTCAGAAGTTTATATTTTGAGAAGTTTTAGGAGTCTTGGTGCTTATTCTGTATTCTGTTGATGTTGTGCATAGTTTTTTCTATTCCAAATTGAAATTTTTTTACCTAAACCAGTCAGTTTTTTAGTGGATCCCACGTTGGTCTTTTTGTTGTTGAACTGTTTGCATGTTTTGTAGTTCATAGATATTTTGCTAAAATATCTATGCTTATCTTCTATTCTGTTTTGTATGATGGTACCAAATATTGTTGGTACTGGTCTCTGCTAAACATTATTGTTTGACTGGTTTTCATCAATATGCATGGAATATCATTAATAAAGTTCCTGGTAATTAAGTAAATTGTCCACCATATATCAATAATAACTAATTAATAAACGAATTACGCCTTATTGAACAAATTAGAGGAATTTTTGTTTTTTTTGCATCTCTAGCAGGGGATAGGGTCTGATATATAGGTATTATTTCTTAATTTCCATGGTTACGTTATAGCTGTTATTTTAGATTTTTGTTGGCAAATGATCGGAACTTTCCTTTTTCAATATGATGAACCTTGATCACTCTAATTTCACTAATTAGTATTTCATTTAAAATTACATAATTTTACTAGAAGCACTTCTACGTACAGAAAAATATATATATAAAAAATAATAAGAGTGCTAAGCCAATCAAATTTCATGCATTTAATTAGGACGTCAAACACTTTAAAACAATTAATACATAAACGAACTCTCTATGTACAAACACTATATATATATATATATATAGGAGAAAATAACATAAATTCTATATAGTATTTCTGCTCACCATATCAACAAATACCCCACATTTATATATATACCCCAACAGCTAATTAACAGCAATGTACTGTGTATTAAGTTCCATTAATTTCTTTCTAGTATAAAATGTGGCCATTTTCACCATGCACCCTCAAACCTTCAATATTGGTAGCACCCCCTCCTACAAGATCTTGGTTCTCTATGCCCATGTTTAGAAGAAACATGTAATAATCTCCATCTGATCTAGAATCCATGTCAACTGTTTCAGGGCTAATTAGATTCATCGTTTCCTGGGGGATATGAGGTTCATTGAAGTGCAATAACCCCATATCAATTATGGGATTATTATTATAATCCTGAAAGAGCCCATTTGCTCTTCATTATACCCAATTAATTGATTTGGTTGATCAACCAATTGAGAAGCACATCCTGTGTCTATTGCATCAAATTCCATGGAACTGTTGTCCGTATAAGATTCGTCACCTTTCTTCTTGTAGAATACTCTACAAAGAACCCAATCCTCCTGTGCAAAGTACATGAAATAATTGATGCCATAATTAAATAGATTTGATGATGAGAACCCAAGTATACTGTAGGAATTAATAATGAGGATGTTATTATGACATATGACATAACTTGTAAAGTGCAATAAGAAACTAATTAATTAATGCAATAGCGACCGTGCAATTAAAAGAGTAGTTAAGAAACTCTCTTGCTGTTAATTAATTATGATTATTAATTAATTAAGTTTACTTATTAACAAGAGTACAAAGCTACCTGTCAATGTTGCATTAATATTTCGATAGATACACATAGCTAAGTCTTGTAAGAGTTTAATTAACCAAATATATATACATAAAAAAAATTTTGGTGCGCCACACACTTAAGGTAACAAATGGTATGTGAGGAAACAGTATGTATATGCAAAATATATAGAAAAAAAAAACAAAAGAAATTAAAATATAAAAGAAATATTGAGAAAGAAAAAGAAAGAAAATAACTGGCTTGTCAATAGAAAAAAATCATGTGACCTAGATTCGGTGCTGTTGAGATATGGACAAATCTAGAATCAGTCCGAACTTAATATATTTAAAAGCTGGTTGCAATTGTAAGCATTCATGTTTATATATTAATTAGGTATATCAAGGATCATGAGTTGATATGTACATTCACTATGAAATATGCTAATGACCTCACTTCTATGCAACTCTATCAAATGGGCCTTATTAATTGATAGCATTTCCAAAATAAGGTTCAATCAAAACAGATGCACTTCTGCTAACAATTTATCTTGTCAATCTGGCACACATAGATATGTTGGATGTCTCATAAGAAACCATATAATATATATTCTACTATCATAAAGCTAATTTTTCTAAGTAGGCTTAACCATGTAATCCTTGGGGACCACAAGAGGACCATGTCCTCCAATGTCATATATATGAAAATAAATCTGTTGTGATTCTTTGATAATCACAGGACTATGTTATTATAAATCCACCCGTTCATCTGTTTCGAGATTTGTACATAAAAACAACTACTTTTGAGATTTGTGCATTCCAAAAAATAAAGAGATGGATTTGGAATATCAGGGTTCTGTGATTCTCAAAGAATCACAGCAGATTTATTTCCCATATTTATAATAAAATAAAATCATTCAACTTGGCTTGAGGAACATGCTTAAATTATGGAGTTAATTTTCTCAAAAATTGCATATTAATAGAACTTGTCAAATAAATGAACAACACAATATATTATTTTAGTTAGCAATCTTGCTTGGGAGTATTTACTTTCATTAAAATTAGGAGACTTAACATTTAAAATACATGAACTATATACTTTGCTACTGTGGATCCACAGTTATTCTAATATAGGTTACTACCTTTATCATTAGATAATAATCTATTTTGAAAAAAAATTGCACTGAAGAATCAAGATATCCTAAATACTACCATCATTGGAAAAAGTTTAAAACAACATTGGCATAAAATAATTATACATCTATAATAATTAATGGAGATCAATAGTTACCTTAGGAGGAGCATTAGGGTTCTCAAGTCTGAATTCATGCATTACCCAGCTACTCTTTACTCCATTTGGAGCTCTCCCTTGGTAAAACACCAAAGTCTTTCTCATACCTACAATGACATGGCTATTCGGATTGTATATCGTACGATCCTTTCCTGTTGCCTTCCAGTACCCAGTTTTTGTTGCCCTGTTTGTGCGTAAACCGGTTGAATATTTGCGGTCTCTGAAGCTGAAGAAGTACCACTCATTTGCACTGAGTTTCGCTGTATCTGAAGCACGTTAACATATTTAAACTTAGATATATGTTTCATATAAGATATATATGCTTGTACACAAATGAATGGTGTTTAGTACGCAACAAGCCAATTTATGCAAGTCTTGATTACTGCTACTTCTTTGGTATTAATATAACTAGAGCTACACATGCAATAAGAAATTCTGAAATATCATAACAAAAAGTGTATAATATCAATTTCTTTGAAGAAGTTGTAGTGTAGTTTCCTCATTTTACCAATTAGTGAGTTAGCGCATGCGCATCATATCAATACATATACAGTAATGTTCTTTCAAGAAAATACATGCAGTGCGCATATTGGTCCTAATTAATTTTATGATTCTTAATTAATTAATTAATTTTCTCTTAGAGTTCTATGAGAGTGTGATCGTGTTATTCTTTACTGGTGCCTACATATATATATCAACAATAATACATGCTAAAAACAAACTGTAGAATGGTTAACATGCATGATGCTGCTTTTCTTGTTGGGGGATCTCCACTTGAGATCAGTGATAACAACCATACATATCAGACAATTTGTGCTTTTACACTTGTAGATAAATGATGATAACCATATCAGGCAATGGGTCACTGCTAGATTCTTTTTTAAAAAAAATCATGCAGAACGGTCCAAAATTTTTTCTTTTGGGATTCTACATTAAATTGTTTCTTCTATAGAGGTTTCACATGTTAATAGTGTTAATGTCCATATATGTCGTTAGTTAATTAGTAGTATGACATTGAAGAGTTTGTCCTTTCATAAAAGACAACTATCCAAGTCCCTCTAGCTACAGAGGTATATGTGTAGTGGATGACAATATTCTGTTTTGTAATTTGAAGCTACATTACTTCTAATTAGACTAAACACCAACTATATATCCAGTGCATGAGACAAAATAATGTGATCTGTGAAATTGCAAGAGGAATATAGACAACTTATGCTCTGTTACATTGTTAATTTGTGATCGATAATAGGATTTCCATTAAAGTTGTAAATTAAACTAAAGTTAAATTCTCCTTACAACAAAAGGATATAGGTTATACATATCAAGATATATAGAGTTAATTAAAAAAGTTAAGAGTAGAAATTTAGAGATCGATGATTGTCCTAATTCGTTAAAGAAGACGAACATTAGAGTTAACTAATCTATTGATAAAATCCAAACAAAATTAGAAGGTTCTGCATGCACCCTTAAGGAAAAGATGTCTTTAATGCATTGCTTTGTACATTTCCAGAACAGATTTTGAGAATTAATCTTTTGGTGAGTGATCTAGGTGTGGAGAAATTGGCATGAAGAAACAATTAGTATGAGGAAATATTATTGTTCATTAGGAAAAGGTGATCACAACGGAGCATGCAAACATAGTTCACTAATTTTCAAGTTCTAATTATGAATTGAAGGAACCCTTTTGGTCGTCTCTGTGTTTGTGCAACTAATTTATGGTAGCCTAAGCTGGTCTGCTCGACTATCATTTTATTATGATAAAGATAATCAAAATCCCCAAAATAAGTGAACGAAAAGCAAAACAATTGAATTATGAATATTGTCACTGAATTAATTAGGAGGTTTATTTTTTTAAATTCAAAATAACTTATCTGCTATATATATATCCTACCTTCTTTTAGCTAAAACAGAGAGAGAAAAAGGAAATTTAAATAGATATGTAGAGGAAAAAAAAAGACCAAACATATTCCTCAAAGAATTAAAGCAATGAATAAATAAATTATAAATAGTTAATTAGCAAATATATAATCCAATTAAATAAAGTACGATAGAGATTATTTAATAGAAGCAAACCTGGCAACTCCCATGGCTCAAGAACATGCAAATCCACCTCTACCAATGTTCCTCCGGTCATAGTTTCATTTGTAACCTTCTTTTGCAAATAATGACAAATAAGCTCCTCATCGTTCGGATAAAACCGGAACCCTGGTGGAAGTGTCATCTCTATTTGTCTTAGCCCCATCTCACCTTTTTCCTTATGCACAGGAGGTATTAAGAGAAAAAAATGGGGTTTTGGGTTGGGGGGGGGGGGGGTGGGTATCAAAGGCTTGGTATGGTGTTGGAATGACTAGTATGTATGATGTATGCTTTTAGGTATTCTTGGGGGCAAGTATCATATACGGAAGGAACTTTTCTCTCTCCTACTTTGATGTACTCGGATAGCTAACTAACTGTCTTTATGTATGTAACTATGTGTGTATATATAAAGAGAGAGAAGCAAGAAAAGAATGCTATCTATCCATGGTATATAACTCATGACCTTAGCCATCTACAAAATCAATGTTTTTGGATCGTTGCACTTCGTTGCTGAAAACAACCCTTATGTTATTAAAAGGTTGAGATCCGGATCCGATTGGAACTGATGGGGATAAACTTGGATGTATTTGGCTGATGAAGAGTGAGTATGGGTCGTAATCCATCTTGGATGAAGATGCAACATGATAGCTTGTGATGCAAGGACTTGAGAGAGAAGAAGACCATGCCCACAAGAAAACCCTCCCTCTCTCTCTCTCCGCGTATCTATCCCTCTCTCTCTCCCTCTACTTCTTATCTCTCTCTAACTCTCTAGGTTGATAGCTATGTAGAAAGGATGCAAAAAATAACCAAGTTTATTTATCTCTTCTGGCTGAATATGGACTGTATAGTGTGGTAACTGGTAAGGCAAGTTGTTGACACAGGAACTATATATAGTATCTTTACTCATTTTATTATATTCATTTGAACAAGTTATATGCATAAATATATGCATATATTGTTCCTTACTAGGCATTTGAAAACGGTCCGGTCCGGTCCAGACCTGGCCGGGTCACGGTTCCCACGGGTCGGACGGTTTAAACGGGCCGGGTCCGGTGGTCCGGTTTATTTTTGGTTGGACCAAACCCATGTCAGGACCTTGGTCCAAAATGACACGGTCCGGTCCGGGTCCGGTCCAAGGTCCAGTCCGGGTCTGGTCCAAGGTCCGGCCGGATTTTTTTTTTTTTTTTCTAGTAGTCTGGCCTCTGGCTGGCAGCTGGCTTGCACTGAAATTTTTTTTTTTCCAACTCAACAAGTTTGTTATTATTTCAAAGTTATAATAAAATATAAATCAAAATTCACGACATTCCAACACTTTTATTATTTCAAAGTTACCCTCCTCTTTTATTCCGGGCTTGGAACGGCTATGTAAAATAACATAGGCAGAGTCTAACTTTTTTTTAGTAATTTTCTTAAGAATGAATAATTTAAAAAAGTAATTGAAATGTTTAAAATTTATAATTTTAAAAAATAACAATAAAAATTAAAAGAGTTTAGAAATTTATACCGACACTACCTATCTAGAAGTTGTTGTTTATATACCATAGTTCGCTCTCTTGCTCACCGTCTGAATCCTCCTCCACATCGGTACCGCTTTCTTGAGTTTCGACACCGGATGATGTTACTTCCATTGATGTATGTTGCGTGCGAGTTTCCGCATCAATCCAATCTTTCAAGTACACAAGTCTCTCGAAAACATTTGCATCCAACTTACTGTGTTTATCGGTGAGGATCCTGTTCGCCGAACTAAAATATGATTTGGAAGGAACGGTTGACACGGGCACGACAAATATGTCGCGGGCCATCATTGCCAGAGTTAGATAGGCACTTGCATTCTTCTTCCAGTACTCCATGATGTCAATGGATTCATGTTCCATCATCGCCAAACAATAGCTTATTAATTCGTTTGTGTTACTTTGGGGTATTTGCGGGTCTTCATCATCCTACAAATCCATTAACAATCCATTACTGCTGTTGCTTTTATCATTATTAAAAAAAATTAGTGGACAAATAATGTAGATATTATAAATAATAGAGAATAAAAGCACATGTATATTTATATTCATACCTAACACCGCGACGGGTCGAAGACGGTTGATTGACATTTCTTCTTGTGTTGTATAAGTAGAACATCTCATCCAATACTTTGTTCACACATGCCTCCTCTAATGATGAGTCTGAATGTAGATTATTCTTGTTTTGAAGCATTTTTATCGTGAACTTCTTCTTGAATGACGGATGGAGGCAATTTGCGATAATGGTCACGAGGGGTACTTCTTCCCAATATTTCAGAAACTTATCTTTCATGGCTGCTATGATCGGTTGGAGAGAGGAATCGTGGTTTTCTATATCTTCCAACTCACGATATATCTCGGAAATAATGTAGAGATGGTGAAAGCAACTCATGTGCCGTCGGTGTGTACAAGCATGATAGTTTGACGGTTGCATTGAAAAATGATCCAAAGAATTTTTTAGGTTTGCTATTTGCTACCATTCTCTCTCGGAGAGTAACAATGCATCTACCTCGGATGAGTTTCTCAAGGTCTCGTCTATAGCACCCTTGTAAGGAAGGCATCGGTGGAACATCCTATATGTAGAATTCCAACAGGTATCTATATCTCAAGGTACTCTCAATTTACTCAAATCCAACCTTTTACACAATTCGGCAAAACGTTATTTTCTTAAACCGTTTAAGAAAATGTGGGCAAAACCTTGCTTAAATTTAATAATTAATTCTTTAACAATATCTGTTTTAAGGCCTGTCTTTACGGTAAGGTTAAGTATATGACAATCACATTTTTGGTGAAACATTGTACCATTCATGATTGGTGTTAGTGACCGGATAAAATAATCAATGGACTTGATGTTGTTGCTAGCATTATCGAATGAAATTGAAAAAATCTTGTTCTCTAAATCCCTTTTTCAAGTTATACTCATGTAAAACATCAATAATGGATTGGTAAATGATTTATGCACTGTGCGGAGAATGCAACACCCGAAAGCTTAAGACCCTTTTTTATAATATCCAACTATCATCGATATAATGCGCGGTAATACAAGAGTACCCAAGTCCATGTTTACTGGCAGTCCAAATATCCGAGGTAATTCAAACCTTATAATTTGCAATTGCAAATATAGCTAGTAGGTCATTTTTATGGTCGGTATACTGTTGTTTTAACTCTTTTACCATATTTCTATAATGGACCTCTAGTACATTGGCTCACCACATCCCCTAATTATCAACTGGGCAAAACTCAAGCAATTACCCATACTTATTGGTTGTTCTTTGTGGGCAATGTATCGGGAAAATTCACTAAGCATTCTCTTTTCATCATACTTTTGGTGGGTTCTAGTACCATCCGAGTTCATAAGAGTTTGGACTAAGCACGGGTTCGCTATTTCTTGTGGTTCCTCATTTTTGTTCATGTGCCATTCGGCGTGTTTCTTAAATGCGGACATACCATTAGACTTAACATAATTGTAAATATTCCTACAACTTCTTACCTTACATCTTCCAGTGAGCAAGATACCCACATGATCTTTGGTCATCTCATAAAAACGCCACCAACTAGCCTCGTATTTGGGTGTTGAGGTTTTCCTCTTCCTCTTTATTGTTGGTTCAGCTTCAGTTGGTGATGGCGGGACACTTGTCGAAGGAGACTGTGTGGCGGGTGAGATCGTACAACGCGGTGGTACTCCATGACTTTGATCAGGGTTATACTGAGAGGGTAAGATGATGTATTGACTCAATGCGTTAGAAGAAGTAGCTCCCACTCCACTATATGTAAGGTTAGGATTTTGTGGATAATAGTTAACATTTTGAGGAAAATACGGTGGTGGATGAGGGTTAGGATTTTGTTGATAATAGTTAACATCTTGAGGAAAATACGGTGGTGGAGAAAGGTTAGGAGTTTCTTCAAATATTTCGTTTGCAAAAGACTCCACCATTTGTTCAACTGATCGTCTGCGAGGAGGAGATGCCATTTCTTCCACATATTAAAATTAACATATTTAAAATAAATCAAATAAATAAATCTAACAAATAATAAATAAATCCAACATATTTAAAAATAAATGTAACATAACATATTAAAATCTAACATATCTAACATATTTAAAAATAAATCTAACATATTTAAAATAAATCCGAATTTAAAAATAAATCTAATAATATCAAACAAATCTAACATCTATTTAAAAATAAATCTAACATATTTAAAAATAAATCTAACATATCTAACCTATTTAAAAAATAAATCTAACATATTCTAAAATAAATCCAACATATTGACAAATAAATCTAACATATTCAAAATAAATCCAACATAACATATTAAAATCTAACATTTCTAACATATTTAAAAATAAAAATCTGAATCTAATCTATTTAAAAATAAATCTAACATATTTAAAAATAATCTAACATATCTAGCCTATTTAAAAAATAAATCTAACATATTCTAAAATAAATCCAACATATTTACAAATAAATCTAACATATTCAAAATAAATCCAACATAACATATTAAAATCTAACATTTCTAACATATTTAAAAATAAATCCGAATTTAAAAATAAATCTAGTAGTATCAAATAAATCTAACATAAAACTAAACCTAACATATTTAAAAATAAATCTAACATATCTAACCTATTTAAAAAATAAATCTAACATATTCTAAAATAAATCTAACATCTTTAAAAATAAATCTAACATATCTAACCTATTTAAAAAATAAATCTAACATATTCTAAAATAAATCTAACATATTCAAAATAAATCCAACATAACATATTTAAATCTAACATTTCTAACATATTTAAAAATAAATCCGAATTTAAAAATAAATCTAACATAAAACCGAATCTAATCTATTTAAAAATAAATCTAACATATTCTAAAATAAATCTAACATATTCAAAGTAAATCCAACATAAGATATTAAAATCTAACATTTCTAACATATTTAAAAATAAACCTGAATTTAAAAATAAATCTAATAATATCAAATAAATCTAACATAAAACCAAATCTAATCTATCTAAAAATAAGTCTAACATTTTAAAAAATAAATCTAACATATTCAAAATAAATCCAACATAACATATTAAAATCTAACATATCCAACATATTTATAAACTAAATCTAACATTCAATTTAAATTCTAAAATTCTCTACAAAAATAAATCTAACATTAAATTTAAATTTTAAATTACTCTACAAAAATAAATTTAACATAAACTAAATCTAACATTCAATTTAAATTCTAAATTTCTCTACAAAATCTAACAAAAAATAAATTTAAGTTGAACTAATTGTAACATAAAATAGATCTAACATTCAATATTTCAATTTCAATTTTAAATTACTCTACAAAATCTAACATAAACCAAATCTAACCTTCAAATCTTGCGGGAAAATTTTGCGGGAGGTGCCAAAGTGCCTACACTTTCGTAATTCCATTTGCGCCTTTGTGGAATGAAATAAATTTGCAACTATATCTTTTTTTTAATAATGAAATTAAAATTTGAGAATAATGAAAATAACAAGAGTTTGGAGAGTAATGAGAGTATGAGATTGAGAGAATGAGAGATTGAGAATAATGAGCATTTGATGTGAAAATGAGAGAACGATAAGGTTTAATTTATGGAGGTTTTCTGAAGGGGAAACAATAGAGCCGTTGGTTTCAAAAAAATTTGAATTGCTATAGTAACACAGGTCCAGGGGGTTTGGGTGGGTTGGGTCGGTCTGGTGCGGGTCTGGCATGGGTCCGGGTCTGGGGGGTTAGGCGGGTCTGGTGATCAGAGTCAAAATAATGATGATTTACGTATAATTTTGGCTTAGGTTTTGCATATTTTCTCACACTTATGTTTGATTTATTAGAGAAAAAGGCTACTGTGACCCTTTTTTATATTTTATTGCAGAAAACAGGTTTTCGGACTATTTTACACCAAATAGAGCTAGAATCGGGTCAATCAGATCAGCGACGCTTATCGACAAAGTCTCTGTTACGGTCCGTATTGCCTAATACGGACCAAGCCTAGCATAGACCAGGAGATAGCGTGAGAAACACTAAAACTCTCAGCGACAAGGTCCTAATACGGACCGTATCACCTGATATGGACCGTAACTGAAGACGCCCCTTAGGAAATAACTGCCGACAGTTGTATCCAGATCAGTTTCTTAGCCCCTACTCAATCTCCAGACGTCCCTCCACTCCTATAAAAGGCCCCTGGGCAGAAGAATAACTTATGTTTGTAATTAGGGTTAGATTTGATTAAAGAGACAAGAGAGGAGTGCTTGTAACAATGCCGTTTCGCGGCTAAGTTCCTTTTCTTAGGGCTAGGCAGTAAACCTTGTTACTCTTGATGTTTTGATATATATATATATATATTTCTGTTGATTATGATTTCTTATTGTTGAATGAAATGCTTTTGCGATTTACTATCTCATCATCTAACTTCAATGATCTAGTTTAGTCTGTTAGGGTAGTGACAGTACTTTAATGGTAAGAGAAACTATTTGTATGAATTAGCCTCGTTGAGATCTATTAGGTTTATGTGAAGAAAACTTAGCGGGGAAATCATAAATCAGAACAACAAAATGCCAACCAAGTTCCATCACTTGCGTAAGAAAACTCGCAGTGATCTGTGTAGTAATTTGGGTATTTAAGAGATCAGTCACTTGCGTAAGAAAACTCGTAGTGTCCTATGTAGAATCTCGATGAAAAATCTGTCATTCTTGCGTAATATAAATCGCAGTGACCTATGTGGTGTCTTTCATAAAACAACAACAGGAAATCAGACGCAACAGGAATATATTATCAAAGCAGATTGAGTAGCAATGGTGTGTCGAAACCCTAGGAATCCTCATCTCTATCTTTATCTTAATTACTTTTAATTGCTTCCTAATTTACATTGATCACAACAACATCTCTCAATTTTCAGATTTCGTCTAGCCTTTCGAAAGATTGTGATTCGATCGCTCAAAACTCTGAACCAATATTTTCTGTGGATCGACCTCGAATATACTACTCGATAGGATTGTGCGCTTGCAGTCCGAACCGATAGCATTTCCGAGTTTATAAATATTAAAAGAAACATCGCTCTCTTTTGAGTGATCATCTGGCGCGGGTCCGGGCGGGTTGAGTCCGGTTCTACACAGGGCGGTCCGGAGTTGGTCTGGTCCGGTTCGGGTCGGTTTCACGGGTTCCCACGGTCCGGTCCTACACGATTTTAGGGAAACAAATTGAACCAAACCCGTGCTAGACCCGTTCCTAGCAATGGTTCGGTCCAGTCCGAGTTTGGGGCATAGTCTGGGGCGGTCCGGGTCTGAACCATGGGTTGTCCGATCCGGTTCCTGGACCGGCCGGGTTTTTTCAAAATACTATCCTTTACTCATTTTATTATTCGTTTTCAATAAGTTATATGAATAAATATATACGCGTACAACTAGGATATTTTTAAGCTCACTAATTTTTTTGATGAACTTAACATATCATATTGGTTTCAAATGACGAAACCAAATCGTACGTTGAAACCGATTTACTTCATGAATGATGCAAAAAATGATGAAAAAAATTATTTAGTATAAAGTCAAATAATAAAAGAGAACGAAAAATGAATGCATTAAAATTAACTTATAAATATTATTTTTTGGATCCCATGCAACACATGATGTGTAACATATTCTAGTTTTATTCACATATAAACTATCGTACTAATTAATTATTGTGGGCTCTATTTGAAAATAACATGTTGTATTTGTATAGTATGTTGTATATTGATGCGCAGCACAGAATCCCAATTTCAAATGGCCCCACATAACACATGATGTGGAATGTTGGTAGGGAATGGGAATGGGGAGGAAATAGGCAGTGCCTTAATTGTTTGAGGGACTTTAGTTTGTTTTCTATGAAATTCTGTTTGATTGCGACATGCAAATTTAATGGATGCTCATGAATCCTGGCTGGATTAACGAGACCATTTATTATGCTACCATGATTCCATCAGTAAACCAGTCAGAGTTCTTCTGTGTGCTAAGTGGAAACTCGTAACTATATATTTTGTGAGCACAAAATATTGTGATTTATTAAAATTGTAGATGTGATTTTATATATGATCTTTTTAAAATAATAAAAGTCACATCTCTCTAAAATTTAATTTTTTTTTAGTTTAAATAATATTTTTAAAATATGTATCCTAAAAATTAGATATACGCTTGAATTATTTTAAATCTAAAATTAAAGATGGTAATTGTTTGGGTTGCATCATGTCGAGTTAATTAGGATCAATTTTTTAGGTTTTATTCTCATATTTTAGTTGGTGCAAGTTCTTGTTGTCATGGTTTTAAATCATTTTTTAGGTTTGCAACCTCCATCTAAATTTTCACGCTACATAACCTTTTGCTATCAGTTAATTCTTTTAAACCACAGTCTTAATTTTGGTTGGTACATATCAATTAGTGTTAATTACAGTCGTCTCTGCATAAATCACAAATCAGAACTGTAATGACAACCTCACATTCCCTGTCTAAATTTACCACACATCATGCCATAAAGGAATCAATACAGAGGATCTAGGTTGGGTAGGTTACTAAGGCTCTGAGAGTGAGAGGAGACAGGATATAACTTCTTAGTTGGAAAATCACTATGGTCAACACGTTTAAATAAAATAATATAAACCGTTTAACTTCTTGATATTTGTTACCTACCTTAATTATGATCTCATATTTAGTATTTTTTTTGTTTATTCTCTATACCTAAATTTGCGGCAAAAAATGATTTTGTATTTCCAGCCGTCCTACAACAGAAAAAAAAAAGGTTTTGAAACGGTATACGTATATGAAGTAAATATTTGTAACAGATGTATGCAAAGATAATGTTATATATACATATATACACACACACATCTGTCGAATGGAAAGTACATAATAATGAAAAAAAATAAATGTTGTGCGTATAAAATGATCCGTTATGTTGTTATATATACTACTAGTATTGTGTTTGTGCATCGCAACAGAGACATATTATAAGAGAAAAAAAATCTCATACAAAATGACATATTTTCATAAATAATTTAGACTAAATAATAAATAATATTTCTCAAATGACATATTAAATGACATATATACTTTTGATCTTTTTGACATATTTTCATTGAAAAAAAAATCTCAAACAAAATGACATATTAAATGACAAATAACATTCCTTAAATGATATAAAAAAAATAGAAAAAAAAGAAAGGATGACCAATCAATTAAAAAGTTCCTCAAATGATAGAAAAAAAAATCATGACCAATCAGAAACATAATACAATTTACATGTCAAGAGTATGTGTGGCGAGTACGTGTCTAAATAAATTTAGACTTCTACACATAAAAATACATAAAAAAGATGCATAGAATCAGAATATTTGATCGGAGGAATGATATTCAATCCAAAATTTCATTTTTTAATCAAGACTGTTGACAGATCAAGACATATATGTACTTAATATAAGAATGCAGATATCTAGCTATATGGGCAAAAAAGTAATTAAACATGTTTGTAACAGCTGCATGTGTATGCTGAAATATTGTATGTAGAATGGAAAACTGAAATATATAGAAACAAATAAGAAGGTATATATTGAATCACAATAACATATAATATCTAGTTGGGGAAACCAACTAGAATGGCATCTCCTTCAGGGGATAATGCACAGCTCATGCACATAAATAATTCCCCACATTGAACTATATATTTTTTATTCTTCAAGTTATTCCTTCATATTTATATTATTTTCTTGTTCTAACTCGAGTGACCTACTATAAAATTTCATTGATAACATAATACAAAAAGGGTTTAGGGATATATATGCCAGGTGAGAATGAAAGACACAATCAATTATTTTCTAGTTTTAACCCATAATTAACATCCCTAATATATCCACATCATGCACCAACAACCCAGTAATTAAAAATAGGAAATAATTTAAAAATAGGTAATTAAATTAATTTCAAACCACAAATTCCAAAACATCCAACTAAGATCTAGTGAAGCTTTGGGACCATCATCTGTATATAATTCGTTCAATTATATGAGGTAAGACTACAACGTACATCATCACATGCTGGGCACTATAGGGTTTATATATGTGGTATATATATATACTATATACATATAATAGAAGCATTACATGTAGGAGATCTGACATCTTTTCTATATCCATATCCATGCCCGGTTTTTGAATTATCCACCGCATTTATTATCAATGCTCATATCCATTGAACTCGTTCAATTAAGGTGGATATTTTATTGAAGAAAAATAGTTAAGGGTCAAGCCCTTATTTGATTTATTATGATAAAAAGTTGTTACAGGGGGTTTGTAACATCAGATGGATATTAAAAAGAAAGAAGCTCAAAATAATTGAGCCGTTTGGTAAACTAAAAGTAAAACAGAAAATAAAATAAAGGTTTAAAAATAATTTCATATTATCCATATTCTCAATCGTTGGATTATGTTTACCCTTTCATTTGTCTTGATTGGACGACTCATATTATTACGCATATTTCTCTATTTACAAATATATATATATATATATATATATATATATAGAATCTGGCTAATATGCTACGCGTAGCATAGAGCCCCTCCGTGCTACGGCTCAATTTTTGAGTTTTTAAAATTCTAACAGTCGATCCGAACCGTTCAACATGATCTCCATATGAATATGTACTTGCAAACCAAATTTTACATTTTTTAGAATTTCTTTACTATTTATTAAACCACTTTGAAAATTGCTGATCCAATGGTTCAGAAGATTTTACTGCTATGTACAAATTACTGTTTTTTCAAAGTGGCTTAATAAATAGTAAAAAAATTCTAAAAAATGTAAAATTTGGTTTGCAAGTACATATTCATATGGAGATCATGTTGAACGGTTCGGATCGACCGTAGCACGGAGGCCTCTATGCTATGCATAGCACCATAGCACTGTCATATATATATATATATATAGAGTGAGGCAACGGTGCTACGCATAGCACGGATGGGGTCCGTGCTACGGCTCAAAATTTGACTTTTTAAAATCCTAATGGTCAATCCGAACCGTTCAACATGATTATAAAATGAATATGTACTTGCTAACCAAATTTTACATTTTTCCGAATTCTTTACTATTTTTTTGGAAAATCACTTGATCTGAACATTCTGGACCATCCAAAAACATCCAAAATCATTTTATAATCATGTTGAACGGTTCGGATTGACCATTATGATTTTGAGCCGTAGCACGGACCACATCCGTGCTATGCATAGCACCGTAGCCTCACTCTCTCTCTCTCTCTCTCTCTCTCTATATATATATATATATATATATATATATATATATATATAGGGATGAGCTTTGGTGAGACGTGGAGTAAAACAAGTTTGCACTCCACGTCATATTTTCATTTTGAAAATCCAAACAACCGATCCGAACCGTTCAACATGTTCTCTATATTGAAATGTGCTTGGAAACCAAATTTTACATTTTTTGGAATTTTTTTTACTATTTATTAAGCCACTTTGAAAATCGCTAATCCACTGTGAACAGTGAAAAAAGTAAAATTTTCTGGACCACTGGATCAGCGATTTTGAAAGTGGCTTAATAAATAGTAAAAAAATTCCAAAAAATGTAAAATTTGGTCTCTAAGCACATTTCAATATAGAGAACATGTGGAACTGTTCAGATCGGTTGTTTGAATTTTCAAAATAGAAATATAGTGCTATGGAGTACAAAATGGTTTTACTCCACGTCTCACCATAGCTCATCCCTATATATATATATATGACATGTTAGTGCAACAAATTAAATACTTAAAATAAAACAACAATGTTTGTATTCCTTTGCAGAAATTCTTGCATGAATTATCATGTAAATTTTTTCATTATGCGTAATTTTATCATTTCAAAAAATATATCTATTTGTATTCAAAATTTGTTGAGTTTTACACAAATTATCTTACTTTACTTTTTTTTCACATTTTTTTCACATATATATTTAAAAAAAAATTTCCGAGTAAAGTCCCTAAAAACAACCCTAATATTGAAAAAATCTCGGTGCATGCCAGATCTCAACAATACATTTCCATGCTTCATTAACTTGTCTTGAAATAGAAATTGATTCCATATATCAGGATTTACCTGGTTTCTCAACAGGTATCTTCTCCTCAACTGGTACCACAAAAGAGTCTCCTTTTTTATGCTAAGTTTCAGGCTTTCAGCTTTATTTTAAAACAACAAACTAATTAAGAAGCAGACAACTTCTATATATGGAGCAGACTAATAAGAAGCAGACAGCTTTAAGATTTGTGCCAATCAGTAATAGACGGTCCTAATACAAACTCAAATTTTATGTTACCTCAGAGAATATGAATTCCATATCGTGATAGCAATGAACACTGTTAATTAATTAAGAAATCTGGGTCAAATTTTTAGTATCATTTACAACAACTAGAAGAGAGTGATACAAGGAGAGAGTTCATTAAAAATCAAAATTAGTGTCCATTATCGAAAGAAAAATTAATAATAATAATAATAATAATAATAATAATAATAATAATAATAATAATAATAAATTAGCTTATGAGAAATGAGAGAGAGAGAGATGAAATAAAGGCTCCTGTACTATTATTCGTTGAATGTGGCATGAAATAAGATCTCTATATAGGGAGTCCGAATCTGCTGCGATTTCGAGATTAATGGTTCAAACTTATGAGAAATGAGAGAGAGAGATGAAATAAAGGCTCCTGTACTATTATTCGTTGAATGTGGTCTGAAATAAGATCTATATATAGGGAGCAAATTTCGAGATCAACGGTTCAAATTTTTCTGTATGCGGATCTCAGAAACATTTCAAAAAAGTAAATTTTCATACACACATCTCGAAAAAGACCAACAGATGAAATTAATTGGATCGCAGGGTCCTGTGATTCCCCGAGAATCACAGCAGATTTATTTTCCTATATATATAGGTGCACGTGCATGCTTTGATTGCACTGCCTAATTAACTGTACTGTAGTCTAAAACACTATTGAATCATCACTCTCTCATGCAATCATATTTCAACAAAGCAGAGCATATTAATGAATACATTGCGCATTTTTACACTACGAGAGCATCTCAGTCACAGCATGCATGCACCTTTATCCAACATACAACGTGCGGTGATTCTCTTACATTTAATTTAAAAATAGAGCTCTTGTATGACTCGAAAGAAAACAACAAACAATTGGGAGGTTGGGATCCTTTACAGCAGGTACAGGTAGTTAACCATTATAGAGACAGGTACTTTATATTTTTTTTCATAGTAGTGACACAGCCTCTCTTCCGGAAGCGAATCTGCTGCGATTTTAAGGAATTGTAGGGTCTTGCGATTTCTAATCCCAACCATTTAAATGATGAAACTCAGGATTTTTTTGAGAAGTCAATTTTTGTGTACGAATCTCGAAATATGTGAACGGCTGGGATTGGAATCGATGGGACCCTGCGATCCCAGAGAATCGCAGCAGATTTATTTCCTCTCTCCCGTATTAATTCTCCAGAATTTTTTACTTACATAAATTAATTAAAAAAAATGAATGGTGGTAGTATTTCAATGTTTATTTAGACAGTTCATAAGAAACTGAATCAATGATTCAGTTTTTGTTTGGTGCACTGCTTCACCCTACGTGTCCTGCCATAAGAAATTCTCTCCCTACCTTCAATTTTATTTCAAAAGAAACGAATCATTGATCATTTGATTCCTTTAAACTGTCTAAAGAAAATTGAATCAATTATTCGATTTCTTGTATGGAATTGAAATTCCCAAACTATTTATTGTCAAACTATATAAAAAATTCTTGGTATTGTCCAACTATTTTATTCTCCTATTTTATTTAGTATCTCTGCGTTGGGAACTTACATGATCAAATATTTTGGAAGACACTTTGTTAGTGAATGTTTAGTACATGGAAGTTGTTGAATGTTGGTAGCATTATATATATATTTTCCCCCAAACATTATACCGACGTATAAAACCTAAATACAAGAGTTATTTTAATTTTTTTAAATATTTTAGGGTGGTTAATTTGTTGGTTAAATTATTGGATGGCCTTTATAAGAGCAGAAAAATAATTTATTTTAGAATCGCATGCTTACTGTAGTGGCACGAGCCCTCATCTCTCGTAAAGAGACGCATGTTAAATTTTCGAGAATAGCATCTAAAAGATTGTGGCGGTATATCGGCAACTCTTTAATAATAATAAAAAACAACAAATTGTATGTATATGTTATTGATTCTTCATTTAAAATAACACCTTGAACACTAGAATTATGTTCCAAATTTATGCTGTGGTCCTAATATTATTATTTGATATAATCATAGACACCAGATTAATTCCAAATATTCTTATATAGCTCTTGTGATGTTCTTTGTGGGTGGGAGGTCAATTTTCTAAAGACTAAGTTTAGAAAGCGTTTCAAAATAGCGAATAAAAGATATTTAAATTATTCAGAACCATGCCCGGGAATTTTTTTACTGGACAACCAACATCTAACTGTCTAGAAATTCCAATATTTTTTTCCTACAAATTTTCTTGAATTTCTCTAAACGAGTTATCATTCTCAAGTTGAATTCCAACAAAGTCAATAGAATTATAATTCAGCCACAAAAACACATGATCAATTACATGATAACCAGCATGTATTTTCTTTTTCACCCAAATAATTAAGGTTTTAATTTTGAATAGTTATTTCAGTACACCCGTGCTACAGTCACTACTACAAAAACTGGCTTTGTACACTGCACATTGTACACGGATTTGGCAATTATATTAAAAACAGTGTACCAAATATGATTTTTTACTTGTTCAAAAGATCTGCACGATTTGTACACGGATAATTAGTTAATAATCAGTGTAGAATTATTAGAGAGAGCTACACGGTTTATTAGAAACCAAAAATCCGTGTGTAAATAGAGGTCCGTGTGCAAATAATTGAGAGAGCTACACGGACTTTTAATACAAAGCCGTGTAGGAATATTACACACGGTTTTTTGATAATATATCCGTGTAGAAATAGTATAATTGTACACGGATTAATAACAAAAGAGCCGTGTATGTTTAGTTGGAGAGCTACACGGATTTATAACTAAATAGCCGTGTATAATAGTGTAGGGTTTTAATGTCTTCCCCTTCCAGAGCGCCGTTTTGATCAAGTCTTTTAGTTAATACATCTCGAACTGAGCTCTCTGAACTGAGCTTTTTCCTATCAGATTTCTGCGAATTGATCGAGGCCAGCAGCTGAGATCTGAGATCTTTGAATTAAGTTTGTATTTCTCCTCTCCATCTTTCTAAGGTTAGTAATATGTATTTAAATCATTTTCTTCCTCTAATTTTCTGTTATTTAGGCTTATTTAGGTCATTTCATGCATGCTTGATTTCTTAATTTTAGATGTAATTAATTAGTGTATTGTGGTCCAATAACTGACCTTTAGATGCTTTTAGGTCCATGCCCGTTCAAAATTAATCCAATAGGGATTAATTTTGGATAGTCCCCGTTTTGGGACTGCCTCTTTGAATATTATGTCTCATTTAGGATGTGAACACAAAATTAGCGGGATTTAATTATATTTGAGGAAAGTTCGACAGTTATTTTTCCTTATTGCTCCTACGAGTATGTGGTCGTACGCATACTTGGGGAGTTAAGGGGAAATGCTGCCGAATTTTTCTCAAATACTAATTAAATCTCGCTATATGTGTTCACATATGAGACATAATATCAATTAAAGAGTGGGTTAGGATTGTAAACCGGCCCTTTGTAAGCCCAAAATTTTGTACACGAAGGAGAATGTTGACCATGCATGATGAATTGATCAAATCATTTTTTTAATTTAATTTACAGATGGATCGAAGCTGGATGTATGAAATGCGACGTGACAGTGAAGAATATTTGGTTCGCGTTGATGAGTTTATAAAATTTGCTGAGAGTTATAGAGTGAGAAAAAAGAAGAAGACATTTTATGTCCTTGTAAAGATTGTAAAAATTTATTAAGATTTTTGGACATCGAAGAAATTAGAGCTCATTTGATTTGTCGGGGATTTAAGAAGAGATATACATGTTGGTTCATGCATGGTGAGAATTTGGGGAAAGTAGTAGTGCCAATAAAGATTGTAATCGTGAATTGAATGATGAGAATGTTGAATTCTGATAATTTTGAACTTGATTGGAACGAGAAGTATGAGAGTGCCGAATATTCTGATAACGTCGAACCCGAAAATGACGATGATGAGATGGAGAGGAATTTTGATGAAAATGTAGAACACGAGTTTACTGAAAATTTGGAGGATATGTTACGTGATGTGGAAGATGAAATTAGTGATAAAAATTATGATAAATTTCAAAATTTGTCTAATGAATCCAAGAAGCCGTTGTATCCCGGGTGTACCAAATTTACAAAACTGTCAGCTGTGTTGAAATTATTAAACTTAAAAGCAGACAATGGTTGGAGCGATAAGAGTTTCACGTCCTTATTACAGCTTTTAGGAGAAATGCTCTCAGATAACAACGAGTTACCCGGTACAATATATCAGGCAAAGAAGTTGATATGTCTAATGGGGTTGAAGATCGAAAGAATACATGCATGTCCGAATGACTGTGTATTGTATCGTAACGAATACGAGGCCATGCATGTCTGTCCTAAATGCGGTGTTTCACGATATAAACGTCGTAAGGACCAGGACACTGATGATTGTAACGAGGACACAAATGGCCGACCTCCGGCTAAGGTGTTGTGGTATTTGCCGATAATATTGAGATTCAAACGGTTGTTTGCGAATCCCAAAGATGCAAAATTATTGCGCTGGCATGAAGAAGAGCGCAAAAATGACGGTAAACTAAGGCACCCGGCTGATTCTCCTCAATGGAGAAACATTGACAGACATTTCAAAGAATTTGGTTCTGAAACGAGGAACCTTAGGATTGTGGTGAGCTCAGATGGAATGAGTCCGTTTGGAAGTATGAGCAGTCGGCACAGTACTTGGCCAGT
>JAJGRW010000233.1:0-138701 GCA_025461045.1 Carex parvula | reverse complement strand
ATGTGCTCTTATTTATTGATCACAGTTGGGCAGTCACTTTCCACGAGGCCAGACATTATTGGTTCTGAGATTTGCGAGGTTAGGTAAAACACCACCTGACACTTTTGTGTACTGACTCTTCAGAATGCCTACTCATTTTTCTTTGTTTTTTTCTTGCCTGATTTTTTTTGTCAACTATTTTACTTATGTAGGCTTTATCAGATTTACACGACAAAGTTCCACCATTTCCAAGAGAAAAAGCCATGGAGATTATAGAGGGAGAACTGGGATGCCCTTTGGATAAAAAATTTAGCTACATCTCTGATCAGCCGGTTGCTGCTGCTTCCTTCGGCCAGGTTCTTATTCTCTTAACAAGTAGCTCTTGAAGATGTATTGATGCCATTTTCCTTTTTATTGGGTGATGTAAAATAGGCAGCTGAATGATTCATGGAACATAGTAGGAAATTATTTCGAGGGTTTTGTTGTTTACATTGGAGTAAATGAAATTTCTGCTACTTCCTTTAATTTTTCTTACAAAGGGAAGTTGTGATAAACATAAAAAATTATAATATTTGGTCAATTATGTTTGATTCTGTGCTCAAATGTTTTAAATTTCAAAAAGAAATCTACTACTGCTTAGGTTATCGTAGAACAAATCTTGTACAGCATATAGAAGAAATTTGCTCTCTTCCTAAATCTTTTACTTGTTCAACATAAATAAATCAGGTATATAAAGGGTGTACAACAGATGGAAAAATTGTTGCATTAAAGGTGCAGCGTCCTGATGTGCTTCAGTCTGTTGTGCGAGATATGTACATACTTCGTCTCGGGGTCAGTGCCTGTTTTCAACTTTTCTAATCTTTTTTACCAGAAACATCAATCCGGAATTATTGTCTGCAAGCATAGCATGGAATAAACAGCAATTTGGCTTTCAAATAGCCTCAATTAAGCAAATGTATAAACAAAAGGCCAAAATGAGACAAAAGGATCAACTGGTATTAAGTTACCAATTCCATTTCCCACCTTACATGTTGGTAATATAAGAAAAGATAGGAGCATTAGACAAAGGACTATGATATTGCGATTTAGCTGAAAAATACTAGATTGGGTGTACCAAAGCAGTAAAGTTAAATAAACCGACCTTGTACTAACAATATAGTTTGTTTTGGTTTCCTATTATTTTATTTATATTTTTGCTACATTTAATTTCTTACATGCTAGGGTGACATCTAATAGTCATTATGAGACAGCATCAATAAGAAAACCCCCAAAAAAGAGAAAAAATATAGCCTTTGCAATGCTAGTCCTTGATGAAACCACTCATATAAGTAGCTAATGTTACCTTTCTTGATTGATATTTTATGATTGGTCTAATAAGCTTCTACTGCAGCTGGCTTTTTTGAGAAAAGTAGCCAAAAGGAGGAGTAATATAGCACTTTATGCTGATGAGCTTGGCAAAGGTTTTGTTGGGGAGTTGGACTATACTCTTGAAGCTTCCAATGCCTCCACATTTCTTGTAAGTAAAATATTACTTTTATAGTTGTCTTTTATCTCTTTAATTCAATGACCTAGAACTATAACATAAACTTTTGTCCTTCAGTGTTGTACTAATTTTCCTTATTAGTTATTCAATAAGCTCCAATCAAGCACCTGATGATCCTGAAATTGGTCAAGTAGGAGTCACAATTTTTCATATATTAATCCATATTTGTACCTGGATCAGTACGGTACTCAAAAGTTGGAGTTCAAGTCATTGATCCTCGAATAACTATCCGTTTCTTTTTCCATCTTTAATCATCAGTAAATAGATTATCTTTGGTGAGGTTGCTGTACCATCACCAGAAAAGTGCTGGTATGTTTAAGGCACTGCTTTCCTGTAATTTTGCTAAATTACCCCCATTTACTGTGTTCAAGTTTGAAGTGCTCAATTGACCTGAGTTAACAGCTATGTTTCTGCAAATAAAACAAAACAAGCCACGAAAACCGAAGTAATAAGAGGAAAAAAAGAAACTAAAATTGATATCCCTGATCATACTTATTTATTATTATTATTTTTTTTTTGGTGAATGCAATGCAGGAAGCTCATTCGAAATACTCATTTATGGCGGTCCCAAAGGTTTTTTACGAACTCACAACAAAAAGAGTGTTGACTATGGAGTGGATGGTCGGTGAAAACCCAACTAAACTGATTTCCATCACCAAAGAGCTCCCCGCTAATAGTACCAACCGTTACTTAGATGAAAGGAAACAGCTTGAAGCACAAGCTCGTCTTCTTGACCTGGTATTTGTTGGGCTAAACTTGTATAAACTTGGTAAACCAATAGAAACTCCTATGATGTATTCAGTTTGGAAATTTTGATGTATAACCCTGCAAAACTAAAAACATAGCCCTGTGAGGTGTGGAATGCCATCTGTCAGCAACATGTCCAAATTTTGGTATGCATGATATTTTCTTGTATTGCAGGGATATAGTTCATAAGTTTGTCAGTCACTCTTATGACTTTGCTTCCTGTCATTTTTAGCTATGTTGACTTCGCTTTTTCTGATTGTAAGTTTTGTCCTATTTCTGTAAGTTACTAAAAGTATTTGAAAATGCATTCCGATTCAATATGCATGTTATGATGCCTTGTCCTTCCATAACCTTATTTTTACTTTGCAAAACTATGGTCACATTTTTTTTAGATGTGCTACTGAGGAGGATGTGCTTTTACTTTGACAAATTGCATGCTGTAAATGTACTACTGAAACCCCCCCTATTTTGTTTTAATGTTTGGTATAAGGTCAACAAAGGTGTGAGAGCATCATTAGTGCAGCTTCTGGAGACTGGTCTTTTGCATGCAGACCCTCATCCCGGGAACTTGCGTTATACTCCTGATGGCCGCATTGGGTTAGATTTACGTTCTTGTAAAACTTTTAATTCAATCACATTATTATCTATCTATATATATGCAATTATGCATGTTATATCCTACTTGCGTGTTTTAGGTTTCTAGATTTTGGGTTGCTATGCAAGATGGAGAAGAAGCATCAACTGGCGATGCTGGCCAGCATAGTGCACATTGCAAACGGAGATTGGGCTGGTCTTGTTTCTGATTTGACTCAAATGGATATGGTCCCACCTGGGACCAATCTTCGACGTGTTACTCTGGTAAGCCACATACATGTTTGATATGAATTGGTAGATTTTTATCTAAAAATTGTGCTCTAAACCCTAACTATTCACCCTAAACCCCAACAGATCCATAATTCTAACCCTAAAACCTACCCTTTAATGTTTTTCTCAGGCCAACCCATCTGGTTTCAATGAACAGGTCCTACCCTCACCAGTTAGATGACTGGCATGAGAGTAAAGAAAATTATTATTGTAAATTTTGCTCTTTGCTGCTTATGTCTATAGTAGGCCAATGGTTTATGCTGGTTTATACTATATGATGAGTGATTTCAGCCTCAAAGTTGGTCTTGGTGCATAGAAATGATATAAACTGCTATGCTTTATCCACAAATGTTTTTTTTCTTTTTATACTCAAAGGTATATCTGGTTTCTTTTAAAATGTTTTAGGAGTTAGAAGACTCTTTGGGTGAGGTTGCATTTAATGAAGGAATTCCAGACATTAAATTTAGTAAGGTATGATCTTGTAATTGTCACTTTGTACTCTATCTGTCATTCGTTCTATTTGTATTGATTTTCTGAGAAATACAATACCAAAACAATTGAGGCTAAAAACATTCTAACTGCTTCAGTTGGTTGTTTTTGTTTCCTTTTCTTTTTCTTTTCACAAATCGTGTTCTTGTAAAGGGGCAAAGCCAGGTGAGTTCTGTCAAGATTGTACTATTTGTATTTCTTCTTAAAAATGTATAATTAATTGCAGGTGCTTGCCAAGGTATGGTCGGTAGCACTGAAGCACCATTTTCGCATGCCTCCTTACTATACACTTGTCTTGCGGTCCTTGGCTTCACTGGAAGGTTAACTTTTGTTGTTGAGCATCTATGTTGAAATTCAACATAAGAAAATATATTTTACCTAAATGTGTCTTATTTTGTTGGTTGTTAACAGGCCTGGCAGTGGCAGTAGATGAGAACTTCAAAACATTTGAGGCTGCATACCCATTTGTTGTCAGAAAGCTCCTTTATGATAATTCTCTTGCTTCAAGGAAAATTTTGTACTCGGTATCTCCTTCTTTGGCTCTCTTTTTATTCATTGTTTGTTTTTTTTTTCTGTAGAAGAGGGGAAGGGAAGAGGGAGTGGTAAAGCTTTTGGAAAGTAAACTGATAAATTAATTGAATAGAAGTTTTTTTTTTTTTTTCTCATGGAATGAATTAATATGCAATGCTTGTTAGCTAATCAGAATCAACCAAGTATAGGAATTTTGGCAGTGTCAAGGAGCGAGCTCATTTTTTATTGGTAGAAGCTACTTGATTGGTGAAGTAGAATTAAGTAATGAGATGAAAAATGGAAATCCATACAGGTAGTCTTGAACAGAAGGAGAGAGCTGCAACTCAAGAAGGTCCTTCTATTTCTCAGACTAGGTTCGGCCAGGTAAGCATATTGTGTTATTGTTTAATTATTAGTCCAGAGCATAGGGTGAATAATTTATTACTGATATGTAACGAACAGAGCGAGCATTGGTGTAACAGACTTGTCAGAGGCAACAAATAACCGAGAGGTTGGGGCAAATGAATTTCAGACAGAAAAATTAATTCTGAAGCTTTTGCCTTCTAGAGATGGCGTTGTCTTACGACGACTTCTCATGACTGCGGTATGCATTTTTCATCTACCCATCAGAAAAGTTTAACCAAGTGCTTGTTGCATTTAGCAAATGGGATTGGAACATAAATGGCAATATCAAAGGCATTTGAAAGAAAATTCTAAGATTAAATGTGTGATACTTTATTTGCTCATTTTTGCTTTTCATATCATCATAGACAAATCTAAATCATCATATTATGTTTATTAAAACAACCAACTCAGTTGTATATTGGCGAGTTAAACATTTCCTTGCAACTTTAAATCTAACATTGGCATTATTTGCAACTATGAAGATTTGAAATTTGAACTATAATTCTTTGGAACTGTTGATTCTTAAATTTGCGCTTGTAGCCAGCCAACCAATGACCAAAAACAAAGAAACTCCTAGTAATTACATCCATCAAATG
This sequence comes from Carex parvula, assembly GCA_025461045.1. NCBI lineage: Eukaryota > Viridiplantae > Streptophyta > Magnoliopsida > Poales > Cyperaceae > Carex > Carex parvula. The sequence continues at coordinate 133,568 of JAJGRW010000233.1, read as the reverse complement.
ATCTGTTGTTTTGAACTGGAGCAGGATGGGGCTTCCTTGGTAGAAGCCATGCTTTCCAAAGAAACCATCTTTTTTCGCCAGTTTCTTGTAACTGCTTTTGCTGATTCCATTTGCCAATGGCTGATGAAGACTACAATTGGCAAAGAAGGGATCCGGCAGCTAAATAGAGAAACAACTTCACAATTGCAAGCAATTATAGCAGATCGCAGGGTGAGAGTGGTACTATTCAAATTGGTCAGAGATGCGAGCAGACAGCCCTTTCTAATGCTACGATCAGCTTGTGCGTTATTAAAAATATTTGTTGTTGCCTTGGCAAAAGCTTTGCACCGTTTTGTGGTGCATTTGTCAGAAGGATACTTGCCGTCCTTTTCGCTGGCACCAAGGCAAATAGTGGGCAGTACATAGAATAGCTTGTATATTTTGGACCATTTTGAACTATTTTATATGTTAGAGGAAAATACAGATAATGAAAATTGAAAGTGTATATTGTCAAAGGTTTGAGGAATGATCTCATATTGCATGTAGTCAATTTATATCTTATCTTGCTTTTCAGAAACATTCTGCGTAATTCCTTGATCTCATATTAGTTTCTTATTTGTCCTGCTGCGGAGATCTGACCTTTGTGGAAAGGTGTTCTCAAAATTTTCATGCAGTCTTTTGTGGTTGAAAATAAGAACTTCATGTCAGTATATGTGAAAATTGGAAATTGTGTGTTTTCGTAGTTACTGCTCAAGCATTGTCATATATTATGGAAAACACAAATACATTGGAGTTCTCAAATCAATGTTTCTTCTTCTTTTGTTTGATGGAAAATGAGTCGAGGATTAATTGTTCATGTTGTTTATGTTTCATTTTGTAGCTGATTAAAATTTGAAAACTAGAGATGTAAAATTAACATGATATTAGAACCTTTCTTTTTCTCTCGAAGTGATCCTATTGAACTCAAAGAAACAGAACAATAGTATGTTTTCTTATTCATTCCACTAGTTCAGTTCAAGTTGGTTACAACAAACAGTTTGTAAACGTTTCCTGTGTCTGATGCTTCTGTTTCCTCAATACATGTATGTCCTTCATGAATTTTGTAAATCAAGCCATGCTTGAGTAGACAAGATACTGGCATGACATTAATCTGTTACTAATTTTCTTAGTTCAAATTAACCTATTCTGCTACGCATTAAATATATCAACGTTATTTAAACAAAAGATTATAAGCAGGAATATCTCGAATTCTATGCACATCATCAAGTGAAAGCTCTCTCTCAAGCTGACTCTTTGTTGCTTCCAGTATCTCCTGGTAGATACCATTAAACAAAAACAAGGCATTAGAACATAGATTTGCAACTAAATAACTGAGGTTCTCATCTTATTTGGTAATCCCTGATACATAACAAGTCTGAAGAAGGGAAATATCAGAGATGATGTACATTAAATTGCATATATGAAGCATGCCTTGCTAACCATTGCGCATCCATCATCTCAAATGCTATACAGAACAAAACATCAAACGCTTCTTCGTCTTCTAAAATAACAATTTATAACCAAACTTAGTTACTATAATATCAACAGACACAAAAGGTTTAAGAAAACAAATAAAAATTTATGAGCTGACAAGGAGCAAGTGTAATTCACCTGATAACACTTTCAGGAAGTTCATTGCAGGAACAGATTTGGGTCTTTCTGTACAGATCAAACAAATTCACATCACTTAATGTGTTTACTTACTCTCATAAAGAAAGAAAAATTGTTTGAAGATTTAGAATTATACATTTTTCTGTAGTTCTGTTATGTTCCAATGCTCATTTCTGTTCTGGGGTATATTTTAGCTAAACTATAAGCAAAACATTTCAAATGGTTAAAAGTAAATCTTTAGTCATCTATAGTTATGTCTGACAGTACCTGAATTGAGTTCCAGCATCTGAACCAACATGTATGAAATGTTGAGTCCCGCAACAGCAAAGGGATACTCCCAGGTGGCCCGTTCTCCGTCTCTTTTGTGCAATAGTCTTTTGAATGAGCCCTTTATAATGTGAGTGTGACAGGGGAATCATTAGATTATTGAAAAAAAAAATCATGAATTTTAGGAGGAAGCTCTCCTTTCTACACAGATACAAACAGAAATACTTACTGGATAAGTCCTCGCAAAGAACAAAAGATTTTCCAAGGAGACAAATCCACTTCCCCTGAAAGATAATACATAAACAGCCATGAAAAAATATAATTTTCTTACATATCATCTACAATAAAACTAAGCAAAAGACCTATAGTTGCTCCCTTGCAAAAGATAGACATATATACACACAAAAATAGTGAAAGATGGAAATGAACCTGAAATCGGTGGAAGGATTGACGCCTTGCCAACCCATATCCTTCCATTGCTCGGAGACCAGTCCCGGTAGTTCCCTTTCTGGAAAAGATGCCTTCCAAAGTGCTTTCAGTGCGTCCTGCATGAACACCACATCGATGAAAAATATAACAGTAATCAAAACATTGAAGCTTATGTATCCATAATGATTTCAGAAGACGTAAAAGGTGTACTAAGTTTATTAGATCATGCAACAATATTCAATAAGACCATTACAGGAAATGTTGTGGTGATGAAAAAGCCAGCAATTTACGGTTCTTCTCTTCATTTTGAAAAATTACTTTTAAATTAATGATTTAGTGGTCGATTTTTTGAGATTTAATTTTTTTTTTTTTGCATTTAACATTTGAACATATTTGTCAATTGCAATAGTTTATCAACAAATGGTCATAGAAGTAAGGTATACTTACTTGATGATCAGGTCGGGTTTCATCAAAAGGTATACCTAATCTGTCCTTCAATTTCTGTAGACGGTGTTCCTGCATTAGAAAAATTTAAGGCAGTTGATAGCATAGTAATTTAGTTTCTGAAAATTAATTACATAAAACAGAAAATATAAGAAACAAGTCATGTTGATTGCATCTGGAGTTATCAAAATAAATTAACAATTTCATCACATAATTTATTTCTCAAATAACTGCCATTAAAATCATCAAATGAGCAAATCATTAGTGCATATTTTGTTTGCTGCAGAAATTAATTGTTAATAAATGTTGCAATGCTATTCACAAATATCATCAAGTGACAACAGTTCCAATAGGAAGAATCAAAGAAAAACCATGAAATCTATGATTTATGCTTTAGAAAACACTAAAATGATGACTGTGAATACAAAATTACCTGAAGAGGGGTCAAATCAAAGTTTCTGTTACCAACACCAATAATTTGTTTTCTAAACGTTGAGCGGTTCAAAAGCCCTCCAAACCATGATCGATTTCCAACCATATCATTAGCTAAGAATTAATTTTAACAGTTTAGCATGATATATCTTTCTTGTTAAAATAAACAGGAAATGAACATTGATAAGAGCAGCTAGTTGGGAGAAGGAATGCACCATAGCTCTGTTCCCTAATTCTTCAATGACAATTATTCAACCACCCACATAATAGGAGAGATGGAGAGAATCTAGATTGCTCCAAAAGTTGAAAAATAAAAAAAATAGTTTAAGGGTTTGATTGAAAAAAAAAAGAAAATGGAATGTAACATGCTTCTTTGGTTGGCACTGAGGTAATACTATTCATCTTTTCTAAACAAAGAATTCCTATATATAACCAATATTAGTAGACCAGCACTTCTCTCCTGATGTCTGATTACATATATAGCATGTAAAAAAAAATATGCTGATTAAATTAGAAAAAACTAAACACTTTGGATTTTAAACACTCATGTAGCAAAATATTATTGTAATGTTTCAAACTTTCACCATTTGAGGTACTAATTAAATCATGAGCCTATGAGTATTTTTGTATCATGCTCCATATAAACATGAGAGGTGAAAACTTGAAAACATATTATCTCATGAATTGAACTTTTTTTTATTGGGCCTTCTGTGAATCAAGTTTTCATCAATGAGTAAAAGAATGAAAAGCAAATAGGAGGCTTGAAATGTTATGCAATCCTGAATTAGGCTTGGATTAGGCCCAAAATGATTTGACTTGTGGATTTCAAGATAATGGCAAAATATTTGACAAGGACGATTTGTTATCCGTTAAAAGCAATTAAAAATTAATCTTTTGCATGAAAGACCTTATCTTAGTTTATATCATCAAATTTTAGAACAATCTTTCAAAGAGACGCACGTTTTTGCAATCTAGCTATCATCATCAATGTCATCATGGTCATGATTATGACCGAAATTTGTATTAATACCATTCCCAAAAAAAAAACCACAAAATTTGGAGAATTCGATATTTACCAGGGCCGTAACGACAAATGGCGGCCTCCAAGAATAGAGGCCACCATTTGTCGTTGCGGCCCCTCAAAAACCAAAAAATTCACCGTATAATATGCTGAGTTTTTTGGGTTTTTGAGGGGCCACAACTACAAATGACGGCCCCTATAAGAATGGAGCCGCCATTTTGTCGTTGCGGCCCTGGTAAATATGGAATTCCTCAGTTTAAGTGGTCTTTTGGTTTATTTTTTTTTGGGAATGGTATTAATAAAAATTTCGGTGATTATGATAATGATAATTTTTACTTGTTTCTAATTAAAGCCCAAACTTAAACCACCTAAAAATGAATACATTCTGAATTTGCTGGACATTGACATCTTCAAGTAGGATATTGATGGGGTTCTTGTTCAAAGAGTTTTGGACAAAGTCTTATTCAAAGTCGGGCTTGAACCATTCGATTAGTGTCAAAATTTGCAAGAACGGTTTCGATTCATGGGGTTGTTTAAAATTAATTAAGTTATAAATCATTCGCACCAATCTCAACACAGAAAGAACGGTTTGTAACCGGTTTTGGAAAAAAGTTTGTCCAAAGCCCCTTTGGATAAAATTCAATTCCCTTTGATTATGAAAAATATGGATCTTTAAGCAGATTACTTAATTAATTAAGCTTAATTATGTACCAAACATTCCCATGTGATACCATATGATCTGGTGTTGACATTAACACAAATTTGCATCTAGAGGAAGATGATGTCAGAAACAGCTGATTCCCACTACCAGCCATCAATTATCATACAATGTAATATATTTTCTTTTTTTTACCAAGGGGATGGCACATACATAGTCAAACCAGAAAAAGCGGTTCTGGTCCATATGTGCAATGTGATTAACTGATTCTGCACCGTCTCCAGACCAGTCTGTGTAAGAGCCCCACCACATGCTTTTCTTCAGAATTTGCTTGTTTTTAACTGCCAGAGGAGGGGTTCTTACTTAAGACTCTTTCTATGTTCACTTTTAATTTTAATTTTTCATAGAGATATATATATACTAACAGTACTATATGTATCTGTATATAGTGTATATGTATATATATGCATAATATATAACACAGCGCATACTGGTAATATCCATTATAGATACAGATGTGGCTATGAACGATACACACTCTGGTGACGAGGATCGTATATTTGCATGCTCTTTTGAGTAATTAAGTTTTGCTGATTGCCGAGAAGGTATTTTAATCGATATGTATATATTATTAGGAGTGAGTTCACAGATTAAAATACATGAATGTAAATAAGTTTGATCAAGGGTATATTTATGATTTTTATTACTTCTAAGAATACAAAAGTAAATAAATCCACAGGTATATTATAGGCGAGCAGGCCAAACTTAATAAAAGACAGAGAATCCACAGGTATATTGAATATCAGCCTTCCAATCAAATAATCTGCTCTTTTATAATTTTATGTATCTTTTTGATGTTTTTGATGTGTAGTAAGTCCAAATTTATTTAAGCACGTACTCGCCACATGCAAATTGTATTATCTTTCTTATTGGTTCTGATTTCTTTTCATTTTTTTAAATATCATTTTCGGAAAACTTTTAATTGATTGATAATTGATTGGTAATGTCTTCGTTTCTTTCTTTTTTTTTATATCATTTAAATAATGTTATTTGTCATTATATTTTTTTTATGAAATTATGTCAAAAAAACAAAAAAAAAAACATATATGTCATTTAAGGAATGTTATTATATGTATATGTCATTTAAGGAATATTATTTGTTATTTAGTCTAACTTTTTTTTTATAAAAATATGTCATTTTGTATAATTTTTTTTTATAATATATTTCTGTTGCAACGCACGGGTACATACAAGTAAAAAGTTAAGAGTGTTTGTGCTATAAAAAAGGAAAAATAAAATTGCTGAATTAATTAACTAGTTCACGGGATGCAGATCTGGTATAGAACAGTGCCAGTTCAACACACTGAAGTTCAGTGCAGATAGCTACATAATTTCAAGAATTTATCCCATAAAAAATATGTGCAACAATTATATTCAGAAATACACGTATGTACTATAACTACAAAAAAAAAAAATGTATTTGCATACATTAATATTTTTTTGTCATTTATAGATTACAGTTTCTAAGAACTATGGACTTAGTGCAATAGCGCGAGCCTTCTTTTTTTGGAGAGACGCATATTTAATTCTCAAAAATAACATCTACAAAATGCTGAAAATTAAGCAAAGAAAATTTCTGAAATATTTGGAAACATGCCTTGCATGATGATGAATTTTTGGTCCCCATAATCCAAGCAATGTGCTTACATAGCATGATACCTTTTGAATATCATAATATATTCCGGTAAACACTGGTATCATGAGTACAGGAATTCAGGAAATATCACAGAATGGATCTGGCAGGACCGTTCCTGCAACTACTGCTATATCATGATCCAAAGTACAATAGCCATGTTCATGTGATCATGTCTACAACCTCTTTTTAACCACCAATTGGAAAAATGCAGTCCAGACCACAAATTATGAAAATGTGGAGGTGCTTAGTTGTAATATATATAGAGTGAGGTTTTGGTATTATACATAGCACACATTGGTCCATACTTTGGATAAACATCTATATTTTTAAAGTCCAAACAGTCAATCTAAATTGTTCAACATTATATTCATATGGAAATGTACTTTGAGACTAAATTTTTATGTTTTATTAGATATGTAGTGTCTAAAATCATGCACTTATTTTTAATGGTCTAATATTATTATTTTTACTTTTTTTTAGATAGGTGAGGAAAATAAAATCTACAATTGAAATCTTATAATTAGCTAAAGCTATTTATATGTAGAGGTAAAATTTTTTAAGAGGTTTTCAGCTTTTCCGGGCTGGCAATGAACATTTAATTAATTAGTTGCAATGTCTATTTAAATAATTGCAATATTAGACTGTGTTAATGCTCTATAAAATTGCAAATTGACTCAAATTTGATACACAGCATATCTATATAGTTTAGGGTACACTTATATATATTTTTTAATTTGAATAATATCTTAAAAATATATGCATCATAAGAGTTTGCTATTCATAAAGGTGAGTTGTATGCTAGAATTATCCAAAATAAATGAACAGTTGGCAGAGATGATGAACTGGCAATCCATTTTTGTTTTTTGTATAAGTTAATCTTTTTAAAAAATTTCATTCTCTTGAGAGAAATATCTAAATAATTTGCAAAGTACGGTAGGTGCTGCTTAATTTGCTTGATAAAATTCACTTCCACAGATAGATATATAAGTTGAGGGGGGTTCAAATGCACCATTATTTTTGTGCTCCAATATGCTCCACATCTTTTATCTCCATTTTCAAAGTCCGAATAGTCGATCGGAACCGCTCAACATGATCTTCATAAAAAATATGCTTGGATACCAAATTTTATATTTTTTAGAATTGTTTTACTATTTTTTTAGATAGGTACAAAATCACTTTTTTAAGGAGATTCTGGACCATCCGATAAAGTGATATTGTACCTATCAAAAAAATAGTAAAAAAATTCTAAAAATATAAAATTTGTTCTCCAAACATATTTTATTATGAAGATCATGTTGAACCGTTCGGATCGACTGTTCGGACTTTGAAAATAGAGATAAAGAATGTGGAGCATATTGGAGCACAAAAATTATGGTGCATTTGAACCCTCCTCATATAAGTTTCTCTTATTCTTTTTTAAATATTAATTGGACCCACCAGCCCCTTTATGTTTGTGTTATAATGAATTAATTTGCCTAATTTAAGAGGGGACAGTTTTTCTTTTTATAAAAAGAATAGTGGTCCATGGCTAATAATAAAAGAAAGTCGGCCGATCTGCCTTCAATTTTATTTTGATTTTTTATTTTAAGAGATAGTGCATGCACCGTAGGCCCATCAAAAATCATATTAATTAAATAGAGTGCTTTTATTCTGTTTCTGTCCTTGAATTCTTGGAAGTGTATCTATCAAAAAGATCAAAAAGCTGCACAAAGTGAAGTTGTTAATTAATATTAGATCTTGAGCAAAGCTACTGTGTGTTGTCAGTTGTCATTAAAATAGTTTGGTGAGGATAATTCTAAAAAGAGTAGGGTTAAAATGCACTATTGGTGTTGTGCTCCAATCATGCTTCACGTCTTTTTCTCCGTTTTCAAAGTTCAAACAATCGATCCGAACCGCTCAATATGATCTTTGTATTAATATGTGCTTGGAGACCAAATTTTATATTTTTTGAAATTTTTTTACTAATTTTTTAGATAGGTACAAAATCACTGTTTTCAGAAGATTCTGGACCATCCAAAACAGTGATTTTGTACCTATCTAAAAAAATAGTAAACAAATTTCAAAAAATATAAAATTTTGTCTCCAAGCACATTTTAATATGAAGATCATATTAAACGGTTCGGATTAATTGTTCGAACTTTGAAAACGGAGAAAAAGACGTGGAGTATGATTGAAGCACAAAACCAATGGTGCATTTTAACCCTACTCTTCTAAAAATCTATTGGATTGGCTTTAAACGATCAATTAAACTGTTGAAACCAATCTATTTCATAGTGATATGTGTACATGTAAATTTTGAAATTTTCGAATTCATTTAGTACAAAGTCAAGCGGTAAAAAAATGATAAAAAATTAATGCATAAAATAACATATAAAAAAATAATTTTTTTGACTGCTTGACTTTGTACTAAATGAATTTGAAACATTCAAAATTTTACATGTGCACGCATCATTTATGAAGTAGATTGGTTTCAATGGTTTGAAATCGTCGTTTGAAACCATTCCGATAGATTTTTGGAGTTGTGCTCACCAAACCCTCTTGATGAGTACAACACACGCTAGTTTTTCTTTTAAATTTTACCATACATGATAAATTATTTTTGAATTATATTCTTGTATTTTCTGATTAGAGGAAAGTTAGTATAAGGAGTGAAGTCTAAATATTAGAATTGGGAGGGTTGAATATATAATTAGTGTACGTAGTGTGATATCAATTTAATAAAGAAGATCAATAATTTGTGCTTTCAATATTATTATGATTTAAGATAATTTTCTTTTCTTCTAATTCACAGGACCGGGATCTATCCTCTTTTGGTACTTCTTCCCTTTAACCTGAGTAAGTACGACCTTATTATTATAATCTTTGTACAAAAATATGAATAGTATTTATGTTGAACCAGACAAGTGATTTTTACTTCAAACAAGATTTTGGTTCAGACAAGATGTGTTCTTGGGTGGTTTAAACAATGATATTTGAAGTTTAAAATAGTTGGTTCCATTTTTTTGTTTGTTCGAATAAGGTTCCATTTTGATTCAGAAAAGTGTCTATACAATTGTTTGAGTATCTGGCCCGAAGTTATTAATAGCTAGCTTGCTTAAAATTAATTTTACTGACTAAGAATAATTTAAAATGATATTATATCATTAATAATGTTGATAGTATATTATGGAGATGTTCCTCTTAATTAAGGGTGCATTCTCAGTGCATTCTTTATACTCTTGGTTGGAATATGGGGGTATTTCTAATTTTGAGTTTAAATCAATTTGTAATGCTAAAATACCTTTCAAAATAATTTATTGTTTGTGGTTAGTTAAAAACAATAGGATGTTAACTAAAGATATTATGAAGAGAGGGTGGCAGGGTGATACATGTTGTGTATTTTGTTCTGAACCTGAGATAGTAGATCATTTGTTTGTTCAGTGTAAAGTTGTGCATGAAATTTGACAATGGATTGCTGATAATATATTTTTTTTTTTATTGTATTTCCATTCATGATTTGTGGGACTTGGATAGAGTCATCTATGAAAGATCCTAATATATATAGTTGAAATTATACGCGGTGCTGTTCTTTGGAATGTTTGGATGGAAAGAAACATGTTAATATTCAAAGAGGGCTCTTTCAGATCTATTCAGAGTCTAGGAGTACAGATTGTCGCTATAGCTTTGTTTTGGTGTAAACACCAGAGGTATGATGCAAATTCTAACTTACAATTTATGCTTCCTTTTGATACTAAGGTCCTATCAGGAGGAGGTTCTCCTATGCCTTTAATGGTGGATGAACTGGCTATAATCCCTATGCTTGGGCAAGAGATGGATTCTACTGATTCAGTATGACAGGATGTTTTGAAAGACCATTCAGATGAACAAGTTTCAGAAGCTTATATTTTGAGAAGTTTTAGGAGTCTTGGTGCTTATTCTGTATTCTGTTGATGTTGTGCATAGTTTTTTCTATTCCAAATTGAAAATTTACCTAAACCAGTCAGTTTTTTAGTGGATCTCATGTTGGTCTTTTTGTTGTTGAACTGTTTGCATGTTTTGTAGTTCATAGATATTTTGCTAAAATATCTATGCTTATCTTCTATTCTGTTTTGTATGATGGTACCAAATATTGTTGGTACTGGTCTCTGCTAAACATTATTGTTTGACTGGTTTTCATCAATATGCATGGAATATCATTAATAAAGTTCCTGGTAATTAAGTAAATTGTCCACCATATATCAATAATAACTAATTAATAAACGAATTACACCTTATTGAACAAATTAGAGGAATTTTTGTTTTTTTTTGCATCTCTAGCAGGGGATAGGGTTTGATATATATATAGGTATTATTTCTTAATTTCCATGGTTACGTTATAGCTGTTATTTTAGATTTTTGTTGGCAAATGATCGAAACTTTCCTTTTTCAATATGATGAACCTTGATCACTCTAATTTCACTAATTAGTATTTCATTTAAAATTACATAATTTTACTTGGAGCACTTCTACAGAAAAATATATATATAAAAAATAATAAGAGTGCTAAGCCAATCAAATTTCATGCATTTAATTAGGACGTCAAACACTTTACAACAATTAATACATAAACGAACTCTCTATGTACAAACACTCTATATATATATAAGAGAAAATAACATAAATTCTATATAGTATTTCTGCTCACCATATCAACAAATACCCCACATTTATATATATACCCCAACAGCTAATTAACAGCAATGTACTGTGTATTAAGTTCCATTAATTTCTTTCTAGTATAAAATGTGGCCATTTTCACCATGCACCCTCAAACCTTCAATATTGGTAGCAACCCCTCCTACAAGATCTTGGTTCTCTATGCCCATGTTTAGAAGAAACATGTAATAATCTCCATCTGATCTAGAATCCATGTCAACTGTTTCAGGGCTAATTAGATTCATCGTTTCCTGGGGGATATGAGGTTCATTGAAGTGCAATAACCCCATATCAATTATGGGATTATTATTATAATCCTGAAAAGAGCCCATTTGCTCTTCATTATACCCAATTAATTGATTTGGTTGATCAACCAATTGAGAAGCACATCCTGTGTCTATTGCATCAAATTCCATGGAACTGTTGTCCGTATAAGATTCGTCACCTTTCTTCTTGTAGAATACTCTACAAAGAACCCAATCCTCCTGTGCAAAGTACATGAAATAATTGATGCCATAATTAAATAGATTTGATGATGAGAACCCAAGTATACTGTAGGAATTAATAATGATGATGTTATTATGACATATGACATAACTTGTAAAGTGCAATAAGAAACTAATTAATTAATGCAATAGCGACCGTGCAATTAAAAGAGTAGTTAAGAAACTCTCTTGCTGTTAATTAATTATGATTATTACTTAATTTTGCTTATTAACAAGAGTACAAAGCTACCTGTCAATGTTGCATTAATATTTCGATAGATACACATAGCTAAGTCTTGTAAGAGTTTAATTAACCAAATATATATACATAAAAAAATTTTTGGTGCGCCACACACTTAAGGTAACAAATGGTATGTGAGGAAACAGTATGTATATGCAAAATATATAGAAAAAAAAAACAAAAGAAATTAAAATATAAAAGAAATATTGAGAAAGAAAAAGAAAGAAAATAACTGGCTTGTCAATAGAAAAAAATCATGTGACCTAGATTCGGTGCTGTTGAGATATGGACAAATCTAGAATCAGTCCGAACTTAATATATTTAAAAGCTGGTTGCAATATTGTAAGCATTCATGTTTATATATTAATTAGGTATATCAAGGATCATGAGTTGATATGTACAATATTCACTATGAAATATGCTAATGACCTCACTTCTCTTGTATATATATGCAACTCTATCAAATGGGCCTTATTAATTGATAGCATTTCCAAAATAAGGTTCAATCAAAACAGATGCACTTCTGCTGACAATTAATTATCTTGTCAATCTGGCACACATAGATATGTTGGATGTCTCATAAGAAACCATATAATATATATTCTACTATCATAAAGCTAATTTTTCTAAGTAGGCTTAACCATGTAATCCTTGGGGACCACAAGAGGACCATGTCCTCCAATGTCATATATATGAAAATAAATCTGTTGTGATTCTTTGATAATCACAGGACTATGTTATTATAAATCCACCCGTTCATCTGTTTCGAGATTTGTACATAGAAACAACTACTTTTGAGATTTGTGCATTCCAAAAAATAAAGAGATGGATTTGGAATATCAGGGTTCTGTGATTCTCAAAGAATCACAGCAGATTTATTTCCCATATTTATAATAAAATAAAATCATTCAACTTGGCTTGAGGAACATGCTTAAATTATGGAGTTAATTTTCTAAAAAAATTGCATACTAATAAAACTTGTCAAAATAAATGAACAATACAATAAATTATTTTAGTTAGCAATCTTGCTTGGGAGCATTTACTTTCATTAAAATTAGGAGACAACATTTAAAATACATGAACTATATTCTTTGCTACTGTGGATCCACAGTTATTCTAATATAGGTTACTACCTTTATCATTAGATAATAATCTATTTTGAAAAAAAATTGCACTGAAGAATCAAGATATCCTAAATACTACCATCATTGGAAAAAGTTTAAAACAACATTGGCATAAAATAATTACATCTATAATAATTAATGGAGATCAATAGTTACCTTAGGAGGAGCATTAGGGTTCTCAAGTCTGAATTCATGCATTACCCAGCTACTCTTTACTCCATTTGGAGCTCTCCCTTGGTAAAACACCAAAGTCTTTCTCATACCTACAATGACATGGCTATTCGGATTGTATATCGCACGATCCTTTCCTGTTGCCTTCCAGTACCCAGTTTTTGTTGCCCTGTTTGTGCGTAAACCGGTTGAATATTTGCGGTCTCTGAAGCTGAAGAAGTACCACTCATTTGCACTGAGTTTCGCTGTATCTGAAGCACGTTAACATATTTAAACTTAGATATAAGTTTATTATAACATATGTATGCTCGTACACAAATGAATGGTGTTTAGTACACAACAAGCCAATTTATGCAAGTCTTGATTACTACTACTTCTTTGGTATTAATATAACTAGAGCTACACATGCAATAAGAAATTCTGAAATATCATAACAAAAAGTGTATAATATCACTTTGTTTGAAGAAGTTGTAGTGTACGTGTAGTTTCCTCACTTTACCAATTAGAGAGTTAGTGCATATTGGTCCTAATTAATTTTATGATTCTTAATTATTAATTTTCTCTTAGAGTTCTATGAGAGTGTGATTGTGTTATTCTTTACTGGTGCCTACATATATCAACAATACATGCTAAAAACAAACTGTAGAATATGGTTAACATGCATGATGCTGCTTTTCTTGTTGGGGGATCTCCACTTGAGATCAGTGATAACAACCATACATATCAGACAATTTGTGCTTTTACACTTGTAGATAAATGATGATAACCATATCATGCAATGGGTCACTGCTAGATTCTTATTTAAAAAAAATCATGCAGAACGATCCAAAATTTTTCTTTTGAGATTCGACATTAAATTGTTTCTTCTACAGGTTTCACATGTTAATAGTGATAATGTCCATATATGTCGTTAGTTAATTAGTAGTATGACATTGAAGAGTTTGTCCTTTCATAAAAGACAACTATCCAAGTCCCTCTAGCTACAGAGGTATATGTGTAGTGGATGACAATATTCTGTTTTGTAATTTGAAGCTACATTACTTCTAATTAGACTAAACACCAACTATATATCCAGTGCATGAGACAAAATAATGTGATCTGTGAAATTGCAAGAGGAATATAGACAACTTATGCTCTGTTGCATTGTTAATTTGTGATCAATAATAGAATTCCATTAAAGTTGTAAATTAAACTAAGTTAAATTCTCCTTACAACAAAAGGATATAGGTTATACATATCAAGATATATAGAGTTAATTAAAAAAGTTAAGAGTAGAAATTTAGAGATCGATGATTGTCCTAATTCGTTAAAGAAGACGAACATTAGAGTTAACTAATCTATTGATAAAATCCAAACAAAATTAGAAGGTTCTGCATGCACCCTTAAGGAAAAGATGTCTTTAATGCATTGCTTTGTACATTTCCAGAACAGATTTTGAGAATTAATCTTTTGGTGAGTGATCTAGGTGTGGAGAAATTGGCATGAAGAAACAATTAGTATGAGGAAATATTATTGTTCATTAGGAAAAGGTAATCACAACGGAGCATGCAAACATAGTTCACTAATTTTCAAGTTCTAATTATGAATTGAAGGAACCCTTTTGGTCGTCTCTGTGTTTGTGCAACTAATTTATGGTAGCCTAAGCTGGTCTGCTCGACTATCATTTTATTATGATAAAGATAATCAAAATCCCCAAAATAAGTGAACGAAAAGCAAAATAATTGAATTATGAATATTGTCACTGAATTAATTAGGAGGTTTATTTTTTTAAATTCAAAATAACTTATCTGCTATATATATATATATATATATCCTACCTTCTTTTAGCTAAAACAGAGAGAGAAAAAGGAAATTTAAATAGATATGTAGAGGAAAAAAAAAGACCAAACATATTCCTCAAAGAATTAAAGCAATGAATAAATAAATTCTAAATAGTTAATTAGCAAATATATAATCCAATTAAATAAAGTACGATAGAGATTATTTAATAGAAGCAAACCTGGCAACTCCCATGGCTCAAGAACATGCAAATCCACCTCTACCAATGTTCCTCCGGTCATAGTTTCATTTGTAACCTTCTTTTGCAAATAATGACAAATAAGCTCCTCATCGTTCGGATAAAACCGGAACCCTGGTGGAAGTGTCATCTCTATCTGTCTTAGCCCCATCTCACCTTTTTCCTTATGCACAGGAGGAATTAAGAGAAAAAGATGGGGTTTTGGGTTGGGGGGGGGGGGGGGGGGGGGGGGGTAGTATCAAAGGCTTGGTATGGTGTTGGAATGACTAGTATGTATGATGTATGCTTTTAGGTATTCTTGGGGGCAAGAATCATATACGGAAGGAACTTTTCTCTCTCCTACTTTGATGTACTCGGATAGCTAACTAACTGTCTTTATGTATGTAACTATGTGTGTATATATAAAGAGAGAGAAGCAAGAAAAGAATGCTATCTATCCATGGTATATAACTCATGACCTTAGCCATCTACAAAATCAATGTTTTTGGATCGGTGCACTTCGTTGCTGAAAACAACCCTTATGTTATTAAAAGGTTGAGATCCGGATCCGATTGGAATTGATGGGGATAAACTTGGATGTATTTGGCTGATGAAGAGTGAGTATGGGTCGTAATCCATCTTGGATGAAGATGCAACATGATAGCTTGTGATGCAAGGACTTGAGAGAGAAGAAGACCATGCCCACAAGAAAACCCTCCCTCTCTCTCTCCGTATCTATCCCTCTCTCTCTCTCTCTCTCTCTCTCTCTCTCTCTTTACTTCTTATCTCTCTCTAACTCTCTAGGTTGATAGCTATGTAGAAAGGATGCAAAAAATAACCAAGTTTAATTATCTCTTCTGGCTGAATATGGACTGTATAGTGTGGTAACTGGTAAGGCAAGTTGTTGACACAGGAACTATATATAGTATCTTTACTCATTTTATTGTATTCATTTGAACAAGTTATATGCATAAATATATGCATATATTGTTCCTTTACTCATTTTATTATTCGTTTTCAATAAGTTATATGAATAAATATATACGAGTACAACTAGGATATTTTTAAGCTCACTAATTTTTTTGGTGACTTAACACTGACATTTTTATTAATATCCAAAGTTTATTGCAAATTAAGTAATATACCCAGGTTCGCTGGGAATTAATAAAAATGTTCCTACCGGCCAGAAAATGGCCGGTACCCTATTTATTTAAATACCGGCCATATTCCGGCCGGTACCTTATTTATCTAAGTACCGGCCATTTTCTGGCCAGTACTCTATTTTTTTTTTTTTGCTGTTTTATACCCTATAAAATACCTATCTTTCTCTCTCTCCCCCTCACAACTCACTCAACTCACCTCCGAATTCTCCTCTTCCTTCAGGTAAATTTATTATTTATTTTATTTAAATTATTAATTTTTAATAATTAATTTAATTATTAAAAATAATTAATTAATTATTTGAAATAATTAATTTAAATTATTAAATATAATTAATTGAAAATTATTTAACATTATTAATTTAATTATTAAAAATAATTAATTTACACTCATTAATTTTTTAGGGTTTAGTGGATTGAGCATTACATTTATACATACCATATTTAATTTTTTATTTATTTGTTATTATTTTTCAGTAACCTATACATGTAGATTAGTAACCTGACAATTGTTACCATTTTTCAAAATGTAGTTTGTTTGCCATGGCCATGATTTCATTACACTATGGTGGGAAGGTTCTTAGTAATGCATATGGGGCATATTACAACAAAGACCTAACTCATTCATTTATTCCCGATGATATCTCACTTTGTGACTTGAAATCCATGATTTACGCATGCACTGGTTATAACCCTGAAAAGTGGAACTTAGAATTGGCAACTCGAGTTTGCAATGGAAACTCCGGAAAATATACCCTTGTGAAACTACTAGATGAAAGTACTTGGAGAGGGGTGTACGGCCATTTAAAGGCCACTGAAAATTTTATAAAAGAAATCTAAGCCCGAAGAGTTCCGGCCAGGGGTTGGAAGTTCTGGCCAAAATTCAGTTCCGCCAACTTATAGAACACAACGAAAACCATACATTCCCGCCGTTCCTCCAACACAACGAGAACCATACACTGACCCAGAAACAGACAGTCCCTACACTCCACCAGCACTCCAATCACGACCTCAACCAATACTCCAAGTCATCCCCACCTAGACCCGTGCATGTGGTGCCTTTACTATTACCGCCACCAGAACCTTACCTCAGACCAGCCCTAGTAGACGATGAAATTGGATTGGATTTTGAAAATATTAATGAAATTTTGGAGGAAGATCTGCAAAGTGGGGAGATGAATTTGATGGAGAAAACTAGGACTCTGATCACCTGGAGGGTTGTGGTGAAGATGGTCCAGTTGAAACAGATCAATTTGTGGCTGAATATGAGAATATGTCGCTTAGTGGCTGGACTGATATGCACCTGTTTCTAGACTTCAATGATGTATCTGAGTTTAGAGAAGCAGATATTGGTTACAATGGGTAACAGATTGAGTACAAAGATAAGCTGGCGTCAGACCAATATTTTAAAAGCAAAGATGATCTAATTAAGAAGATTAGAAAGCACCATATTACTAAGAATCATAAGATTAGAATGAAGAAAAGTGACAGGGATTGGATTCATGTGGTGTGCAAGGACCTGCGTTGTGATTATGAACTTAGGGGAAAACCAGCGGGATATGGAGATGCATGGGTTATAATGAGGCAAGACAAGCCTCACACATGTAGGACTGAGTATACAATGACCGACAATGAATGTCTGACGGCATCAATCAATGCCGATGTCATTGAGAGAAGCATTAAGAAAGACCCCTGTATGAGCATCCAAATGGTGGCAGACTGTGTTTTATCTGTGTATGACAATGTAACTCTGAAATACAACCGACTATGGAGGGGCCGTGAGCTTGCAATAGCCCGATAATTTGGGAGTTGAGAGACTTCATACAGCTTGCTGAGACCACTGTTGATGGCAATTGCGACAAGAATCCCGGCTCAAAGTACCAATTTCTGACTAGTCCGATACAAGATAAAGAATCAGGAGAATTATGAGACATGTTGTTCAGTTCAGGGCCGCAGCCTGGGCTTTTGGTCCATGCATTGCAGCCTTTCAATACTTGAGACCAGTGATCAACATAGATGCATGCTTCTTGTCTGGGCGGTATGAGGGGAGGCTTTTGATAGCTTGCGGCTATATTGCCGAGAACCAATTATTGCCTATTGCATTTGCAATTGTGTACAAGAAGGATAGTGAGAATTGGGGTTTTTTTCTTGCAGTGGTTGAGGAATGAAGTGCTCAGATATGATAAGTTCGTTTGTGTTATATCGGATCAGCACAAGGGGATCAAAGCTGCATTGACAATAGAATACATATGGTCTCCTGAGCTTTTTGTGCACATGTTTTGTATGCAGTATGTTGCTGACAACCTGGTCCAGAACTGTGGAAAGGACAAGTGGTACGGATGGAGGTTCAGAGAAGGAGCGAAGAAGAAGAAGCGAAGAAGGTTGAAAGAGATGTTCGAAGAGTTTGCTCAGGTATATCTAATTTATAACATTTTGTTTAATTATTTTATAAGACTATTCTGAAAATAAAATAACATCTCTTTGTTTTGTGCAGCTAAATCCAATGTGTAATGTATTTTTAAGGAATGTGGGCAAAGTACGTCCTAGTGATGTGATTGAGCCGTCTAATTATGAGAAGATTTTCCAAACCTGTGATGGAGGATACCGGTTTGGTATCATGACAACAAACAGCTCCGAGTCGCTCAACAATGTCTTCCGAACGAGCCGTAGAATGCCCGTGGCTGCCATAGTGGAGGATACATTCTACAAGTGCAACAGATGATTTGTTGAGCGGCGACATTGAGCAATGGAATTAAAAGACAAGAACCAGGTACTTTCTAACCGGGTTTTGCAAAAGATCATAAAACATTGGGAGAAAGCTGCAAGAATGCATTTGGTGTGTTATAAGCACGGCCAAGGTCAGTACCAGGTTTCATCCCCAAATGAGTACGTTCCTTGCACCCGCAGCAACATAGGCAATATGAAACTTACTCACAGAGAGTTCATGTACATTGTGACATGCAGTCCCGACAACCAAATGAAATGTACTTGCAGAGGGATCCAATTAACTTCTATTCTGTGCGCTCACTGTCTTAGCTGTTTGTCGTGACTGAAACTGGTGCGAGGACCAATTTGTTGCAGACTGGTATACTGTGAACTATCTTGAAAGTACTTGGAGTGAGGTGTTTGTTCCTATTGGCAATATGCCAGAATGGCCTGCTAATACTAAAGCAAGAATCCTTTCGAGCAAGGGTTGGTTTAGGGTTGAGAGGCAAAAACACATCCGTCATGTAATGACAATGGATGAAATGGAAGGTAGACGAAGGGGGCAGCCTCGCCGTTCCACTACCGATAGGCAACGAAGAAGTATGTAACATTCATCAAAAATTATATTTCTTTTCAATTATACCAATTTACTAAGTAACAAATGCAAATGCAGAGGCAAGAAACGCAGCAAATGCGGCAGAAAATGAGCGAGTTATGGTAGAGGCAAGTGGGTCCGGAGGGTCACAGCGTAACACAGCTACAAGCCATTTAGATGCATCTTCTATGTTTGTAGAAGCAATGAGAGAGGCAGTTGCCATAGGAGGAGAGGCGGTTGGGGTGCAAGGAGAGCCATCTGGAAGCTAACCTAGGAGGTCAACTAGTAGGCGTACAACAAGGGCATGTGCAAACCAAGCAGGGCCATCTAGGAGCCAAGCAGGGTCATCTGGAGGCCAAGCAGGGCCACCTTGGATCAACCTTTTTTTTTTTTTTTTCAACCCATAGCCATAGAGGTTTTCCACAAAGTCATCGCCTGAAATTTCATATCTATGAAATTCCCCCTGTATGAATGATTGACATTCTTTTTTGTTACGGCATATTGGACAGTTGTTCTTTTTTCTCTCATTTTTACCTCGATCACTAATTGACCCTCATCTCGCTAGGCCACGATTGGACGACCTACCTCAATTGCTATTGTTCATCCTTTTGGCCCCTTCAAATATCAGTCTTTTCGCCTCAAAAATCGCCTTCTCTATCTCTCTGTCCCTTCCTGTCTTTCTCTTTTGTGAATTGAGTGAGTTGTGAGGGGGAGAGAGAGAAAGATGGTATAAAACATAAAAAAAAAAATTTAAATAGGATAACGCCAGAAAATGGCCGGTATTTAGATAAATATGGTACCGGCCAGAAAATGGCTGGTATTTAAATAAATACGGTATCGGCCATTTTCTGGCCGGTAGGGACATTTTTATTAATCCCCAGCGAACCTGGGTATATTAATTAATTTTTAATAAACTTTGGATATTAATAAAAATGTCGGAACTTAACATATCATATTGGTTTCAAACGACGAAACCAAATCGTACGTTGAAACCAATCTACTTCATGAATGATGCAAAAAATGATGAAAACAATTATTTAGTATAAAGTCAAATAAGAAAAAAAATAATGAAAAATGAATGCATTAAAATTAACTTATAAATATTATTTTTTAGATCCCATGCAACACATGATGTGTAACATATTCTAGTTTTATTCACATATACACTATCGTACTAATTAATTATTGTGGGCTCTATTTGAAAATAACATGTTGTATTTGTAGGGATGTAAACGGAGCGGATTCGGAGCGGATAATGCTAATACCAAATCCGTATCTGTCTTTCAATGAGCGGATACAGATAATAAACATATATCAAAACTCAAAACCATATCTGCCTTAATCAAATACGGATACGGAGCGGATAATCTCCGAATACGGATACGGAACGGATAATTGTCGGATATTGAGTCATATGTATTTTAAGATACAAATACCAATTAATAAAATTCAAATATGAAATCCTTTCAGCATATAACACGTTCGATTTACAAAATATAAAAGATATAAGGTCCGGATCTCTACTAAAAATTAGTCCCACGAGTGAAAAGATATAAAAGTGAGACATCATATAGAGAAATCGCTTTGGATACGGATAAGGATATATGCGGATATCCGCTCCGTTTAGAGGTATAGAAATTTATCCGTTTCCGTATCCGTGTATTTTGACTATGTACAATATATATTTGTATCCGTATCCGTTAAGTATCCGCTCCGTTTAAAACGGATACGGATAGTAACCGGATACGGAGCGGATTCGGACCGGATAATCCGGATCCGTTTACACCCCTATGTATTTGTATAGTATGTTGTATATTGATGCGCAGCACAGAATCCCAATTTCAAATGGCCCCACATAACACATGATGTGGAATGTTGGTAGGGAATGGAGAGGAAATAGGCAGTGCCTTAATTGTTTGAGGGACTTTAGTTTGTTTTCTATGAAATTCTGTTTGATTGCGACATGCAAATTTAATGGATGCTCATGAATCCTGGCTGGATTAACGAGACCATTTATTATGCTACCATGATTCCATCAGTAAACCAGTCAGAGTTCTTCTGTGTGCTAAGTGGAAACTCGTAACTATATATTTTGTGAGCACAAAATATTGTGATTTATTAAAATTGTAGATGTGATTTATATATGATCTTTTTAAAATAATAAAAGTCACATCTCTCTAAAATTTAATTTTTTTTAGTTTAAATAATATTTTTAAAATATGTATCCTAAAAATTAGATATACGCTTGAATTATTTTAAATCTAAAATTAAAGATGGTAATTGTTTGGGTTGCATCATGTCGAGTTAGGATCAATTTTTTAGGTTTTGTTCTCATATTTTAGTTGGTTCAAGTTCTTGTTGTCATGGTTTTAAATCATTTTTTAGGTTTGCAACCTCCATCTAAATTTTCACGCTACATAACCTTTTGCTATCAGTTAATTCTTTTAAACCACAGTCTTAATTTTGGTTGGTACATATCAATTAGTGTTAATTACAGTCGTCTCTGCATAAATCACAAATCAGAACTGTAATGACAACCTCACATTCCCTGTCTAAATTTACCACACATCATGCCATAAAGGAATCAATACAGAGGATCTAGGTTGGGTAGGTTACTAAGGCTCTGAGAGTGAGAGGAGACAGGATATAACTTCTTAGTTGGAAAATCACTATGGTCAACACGTTTAAATAAAATAATATAAACCGTTTAACTTCTTGATATTTGTTACCTACCTTAATTATGATCTCATATTTAGTATTTTTTTGTTTATTCTCTATACCTAAATTTGCGGCAAAAAATGATTTTGTATTTCCAGCCGTCCTACAACAGAAAAAAAAAGGTTTTGAAACGGTATACGTATATGAAGTAAATATTTGTAACAGATGTATGCAAAAAGATAATGTTATATATACATATATACACACACACATCTGTCGAATGGAAAGTACATAATAATGAAAAAAATAAATGTTGTGCGTATAAAATGATCCGTTATGTTGTTATATATACTACTAGTATTGTGTTTGTGCGTCGCAACATGGACATATTATAAGAGAAAAAAAATTTCATACAAAATGACATATTTTCATAAATAATTTAGACTAAATAAAAAATAACATTCCTCAAATGACATATTAAATGATATCTACACATAAATAATTAATATTCCTTGAGTGACACACACACACACACACATATATATAGAGTATGGCTAATGTGCTTCCGGGGGCATATCTTAGTGTTTGATGTTCAAATCAAACCGTTAGATGTTCAAGCTATATTAAAATGTACTTGGAGACCAAATTTTATATTTTTTGGAATTTTTTTACTATTTATTAAGCCACTTGAAAATTTCAGATCATATGGTCCAGACTGTTTTTACTGTTCATCCGGGTCTGGAATTTTCAAAGTGGCTTAATAAATAGTAAAAAAATTCCAAAAAATATAAAATTTGGTCTCCAAGTACATTTTAATATAGATTGAACATCTAACGGTTTGAATTTGTTGTTTGAACATCAAACACTAAGATATGCCCCCGGAAGCACGAGGCCGAAGTTCTAGAGGAAGCACATTAGCCATACTCTATATATATATATTTTTATTTTTTTTGATCTTTTTGACATATTTTCATAGAAAAAAATCTCAAACAAAATGATATATTAAATGACAAATAACATTCCTTAAATGATATAAAAAAATAGAAAAAAATAGAAAGAAAAGAAAACATGACCAATCAATTAATTAAAAAGTTCCTCAAATGATAGAAAAAAATCATGACCAATCAGAAACATGATACAATTTACATGTTGAGATCGAGCATGTGTGGCGAGTACGTGTCTAAATAAATTTAGACTTCTACACATAAAAATACATAAAAAAGATGCATAGAATCAGAATATTTGATCGGAGGAAGGATATTCAATCCAAAATTTCATATTTTAATCAAGACCGTTGGCAGATCAGGACATCTATATACTTAATATAAAAATGTAGATATATATATGGGCAAAATAAGTAATTAAACATGTTTGTAACAGCTGCATGTGTATGCTGAAATATTATATGTAGAATGGAAAATGAAATATATATAAACAAATAAGAAGGTATATATTGAATCACAATAACATATAATATCTAGTTGGGGAAACCAACTAGAATGGCATCTCCTTCAGGGGATAATGCACAGCTCATGCACAGAAATAATTCCCCACATTGAACTATATATTTTTTATTCTTCAAGTTATTCCTTCATATTTATATTATTTTCTTGTTCTAACTCGAGTGACCTACTATAAAATTTCATTGATAACATAATACAAAAAGGGTTTAGGGATATATATGCCAGGTGAGAATGAAAGACACAATCAATTATTTTCTAGTTTTAACCCATAATTAACATCCCTAATATATCCACATCATGCACCAACAACCCAGTAATTAAAAATAGGAAATAATTTAAAAATAGGTAATTAAATTAATTTCAAACCACAAATTCCAAAACATCCAACTAAGATCTAGTGAAGCTTTGGGACCATCATCTGTATATAATTCGTTCAATTATATGAGGTAAGACTACAACGTACATCATCACATGCTGGGCACTATAGGGTTTATATATGTGGTATATACAGTGTTGTAAAATGCGGTTTCTATGCGGTATGCGGAAGGCCACCGCATACCGCATATACGGTATGCGGCCGCATATGCGGATTTTCATGCAGACTTATATATGCGGGTTTTAAAATGAGAATTGATATATATATATAAACAAGTATGCAGTGATATGCGGTGATATGCAGTGATATGCGGTCAATATGCGGTCAATATGCGGTGATATGCGGTGATATGCGGTCAATATGCAGTATATGCGGTATGCGGTATGCGGTAATATGCGGTCGAATATGCGGCTGCATATGCGGAACCGCATATTGATTTTTCATGCGGTTGCCAACCGCATACGCATATGCGGCCGCATGAACCGCATTTTACAACAGTGGGTATATATACTATCTACATATAATAGAAGCATTACATGTAGGAGATCTGACATCTTTTCTATATCCATATCCATGCCCGGTTTTTGAATTATATATCCACCGCATTTATTATCAATGCTCATATCCATTGAACTCGTTCAATTAAGGTGGATATTTTATTGAAGAAAAATAGTTAAAGGTCAAGCCCTTATTTGATTTATTATGATAAAAAGTTGTTACAAGGGGTTTGTAACATCAGATGGATATTAAAAAGAAAGAAGCTCAAAACAATTGAGCCGTTTGGTAAACTAAAAGTAAAACAGAAAATAAAATAAAGGTTTAAAAATAATTTCATATTATCCATATTCTCAATCGTTGGATTATGTTTACCCTTTCATTTGTCTTGATTGGACGACTCATATTATTACGCATATTTCTCTATTTACAAATATATATATATATATATATATAGAGTGAGGCTACGATGCTATGCATAGCACGGATGGGGTCCGTGCTATGGCTCAAAATTTGACTTTTTAAAATCCAAATGGTCAATCCAAACCGTTCAACATGATTATAAAATAAATATGTACTTGCAAACCAAATTTTACATTTTTTCGAATTCTTTTACTATTTTTTCGAAAATCACTTGATCTGAACATTCTGGATCATCCAAAAACATCCAAAATCATTTTATAATCATGTTGAACTGTTCGGATTGACCATTAGAATTTTAAAAAGTCAAATTTTAAGCCGTAGCATGGACCCCATTATCCGTGCTATGCATAGCACCGTAGCCTCACTCTATATATATATGACATGTTAGTGCAACAAATTAAATACTTAAAATAAAACAACAATGTTTGTATTCTTTTGCAGAAATTCTTGCATGAATTATCATGTAAATTTTCATTATGCGTATTTATCATTTCAAAAAAGATATCTATTTGTATTCAAAATTTGTTGAGTTTTACACAAATTATCTTACTTTACTTTTTTTTCACATTTTCTTCACATATATATTTAAATTTTTTTTTCCTAGTAAAGTCCCGAAAAACAACCCTAATATTGAAAAAATCTCGGTGCATGCCAGATCTCAACAATACATTTCCATGCTTCATTAACTTGTCTTGAAATAGAAATTGATTCCATATATCAGGATTTACCTGGTTTCTCAACAGGTATCTTCTCCTCAACTGGTACCACAAAAGAGTCTCCTTTTTTATGCTAAGTTTCAGGCTTTCAGCTTTATTTTAAAACAACAAACTAATTAAGAAGCAGACAGCTTTAAGATTTGTGCCAATCAGTAATAGACGGTCCTAATACAAACTCAAATTTTATGTTACCTCAGAGAATATGAATTCCATATCGTGATAGCAATGAACACTGTTAATTAATTAAGAAATCTGGGTCAAATTTTTAGTATCATTTACAACAACTAGAAGAGAGTGATACAAGGAGAGAGTTCATTAAAAATCAAAATTAGTGTCCATTATCGAAAGAAAAATTAATAATAATAATAATAATAATAATAATAATAATAATAATAATAAATTAGCTTATGAGAAATGAGAGAGAGAGAGATGAAATAAAGGCTCCTGTACTATTATTCGTTGAATGTGGCATGAAATAAGATCTCTATATAGGGAGTCCGAATCTGCTGCGATTTCGAGATCAATGGTTCAAACTTATGAGAAATGAGAGAGAGAGATGAAATAAAGGCTCCTGTACTATTATTCGTTGAATGTGGTCTGAAATAAGATCTATATATAGGGATCGCAGGTTTCTGAAATTTCGAGATCAACGGTTCAAACTTTTCTGTATGCGGATCTCAGAAACATTTCAGAAAAGTAAATTTTCATACACACATCTCGAAAAAGACCAACAGATGAAATTAATTGGATCGCAGGGTCCTGTGATTCCCCGAGAATCACAGCAGATTTATTTTCCTATATATATAGGTGCACGTGCATGCTTTGATTGCACTGCCTAATTAACTGTACTGTAGTCTAAAACACTATTGAATCATCACTCTCTCATGCAATCATATTTCAACAAAGCAGAGCATATTAATGAATACATTGCGCATTTTTACACTACGAGAGCATCTCAGTCACAGCATGCATGCACCTTTATCCAACATACAACGTGCGGTGATTCTCTTACATTTAATTTAAAAATAGAGCTCTTGTATGACTCGAAAGAAAACAACAAACAATTGGGAGGTTGGGATCCTTTACAGCAGGTACAGGTAGTTAACCATTATAGAGACAGGTACTTTATATTTTTTTTCATAGTAGTGACAGAGCCTCTCTCTCCCGGAAGCGAATATGTTGCGATTCTAATTTCAACCAAACAAACGATGAAACTCAGAATTCTTTTGAGAAGTCAATTTTTGTATACGAATCTCGAAACATGTGAACGGTTAAAATTAGAATCACAGTGACACTGCGATCCCAGAAGATCGCAGCACCCTATGTATCCTGCCATAAGAAATTCTCCCTACCTTCAATTTTATTTCAAAAGAAACGAATCATTGATCATTTGGTTCCTTTAAAACTGTCTAAAGAAAATTGAATCAATTATTATATTTCTTGTATGAATTGAAATTCCCAAACTATTTTATTGTCCAACCATATAAAAAAATCTTGGTATATATTGTCCAACTATTTTATTTCTCCTCTTTTATTTAGTATCATTGCGTTGGGAACTTACATGAGCAAATATTTTTGGAAGACACTTTGTTAGTGAATGTTTAGTACATGGAAGTTGTTGAATATTGGTAGCATTTTATATATATTTTCCCCCAAACATTATACCGACGTATAAAACCTAAATACAAGAGTTATTTTAATTTTTTTAAATATTTTAGGGTGGTTAATTTGTTGGTTAAATTATTGGATGGCCTTTATAAGAGCAGAAAAATAATTTATTTTAGAATCGCATGCTTACTGTAGTGGCACGAGCCCTCATCTCTCGTAAAGAGACGCATGTTAAATTTTCGAGAATAGCATCTAAAAGATTGTGGCGGTATATCGGCAACTCTTTAATAATAATAAAAAACAACAAATTGTATGTATATATTATTGATTCTTCATTTAAAATAACACCTTGAACACTAGAATTATGTTCCAAATTTATGCTGTGGTCCTAATATTATTATTTGATATAATCATAGACACCAGATTAATTCCAAATATTCTTATATAGCTCTTGTGATGTTCTTTGTGGGTGGGAGGTCAATTTTCTAAAGACTAAGTTTAGAAAGCGTTTCAAAATAGCGAATAAAAGATATTTAAATTATTCAGAACCATGCCCGGGAATTTTTTTACTGGACAACCAACATCTAATTGTCTAGAAATTCCAATATTTTTTTCCTACAAATTTTCTTGAATTTCTCTAAACGAGTTATCATTCTCAAGTTGAATTCCAACAAAGTCAATAGAATTATAATTCAGCCACAAAAACACATGATCAATTACATGATAACCAGCATGTATTTTCTTTTTCACCCAAATAATTAAGGTTTTAATTTTGAATAGTTATTTCAGTACACCCGTGCTACAGTCACTACTACAAAAACTGGCTTTGTACACTGCACATTGTACACGGATTTGGCAATTATATTAAAAACAGTGTACCAAATATGATTTTTTACTTGTTCAAAAGATCTGCACGATTTGTACACAGATAATTAGTTAATAATCAGTGTAGAATTATTAGAGAGAGCTACACGGTTTATTAGAAACCAAAAATCCGTGTGTAAAGAGGTCCGTGTGCAAATAATTGAGAGAGCTACACGGACTTTTAATACAAAGCCGTGTAGGAATATTACACACGGTTTTTTGATAATATATCCGTGTAGAAATAGTATAATTGTACACGGATTAATAACAAAAGAGCCGTGTATGTTTAGTTGGAGAGCTACACGGATTTATAACTAAATAGCCGTGTATAATAGTGTAGGGTTTTAATGTCTTCCCCTTCCAGAGCGCCGTTTTGATCAAGTCTTTTAGTTAATACATCTCGAACTGAGCTCTCTGAACTGAGCTTTTTCCTATCAGATTTCTGCGAATTGATCGAGGCCAGCAGCTGAGATCTGAGATCTTTGAATTAAGTTTGTATTTTCTCCTCTCCATCTTTCTAAGGTTAGTAATATGTATTTAAATCATTTTCTTCCTCTAATTTTCTGTTATTTAGGCTTATTTAGGTCATTTCATGCATGCTTGATTTCTTAATTTTAGATGTAATTAATTAGTGTATTGTGGTCCAATAACCGACCTTTAGATGCTTTTAGGTCCATGCCCGTTCAAAATTAATCCAATAGGGATTAATTTTGGATAGTCCCCGTTTTGGGACTGCTCTTTGAATATTATGTCTCATTTAGGATGTGAACACATATTAGCGGGATTTAATTAGTATTTGAGGAAAGTTCGACAGTATTTTCCCGTATTGCTCCTACGAGTATGTGGTTCGTACGCATACTTGGGGAGTTAAGGGGAAATGCTGCCGAATTTTTCTCAAATACTAATTAAATCTCGCTAATATGTGTTCACATATGAGACATAATATTCAATTAAAGAGTGGGTTAGGATTGTAAACCGGCCCTTTGTAAGCCCAAAATTTTGTACACGAAGGAGAATGTTGACCATGCATGATTAATTGATCAAATCATTTTTTTAATTTAATTTACAGATGGATCGAAGCTGGATGTATGAAATGCGACGTGACAGTGAAGAATATTTGGTTCGCGTTGATGAGTTTATAAAATTTGCTGAGAGTTATAGAGTGAAGAAAAAAGAAGAAGACATTTTATGTCCTTGTAAAGATTGTAAAAATTTATTAAGATTTTTGGACATCGAAGAAATTAGAGCTCATTTGATTTGTCGGGGATTTAAGAAGAGATATACATGTTGGTTCATGCATGGTGAGAAATTTGGGGAAAGTAGTAGTGCCAATAAAGATTGTAATCGTGAATTGAATGATGAGAATGTTGGAATTTCTGATAATTTTGAACTTGATTGGAACGAGAATTATGAGAGTGCCGAATATTCTGATAACGTCGAACCCGAAAATGACGATGATGAGATGGAGAGGAATTTTGATGAAAATGTAGAACACGAGTTTACTGAAAATTTGGAGGATATGTTACGTGATGTGGAAGATGAAATTAGTGATAAAAATTATGATAAATTTCAAAATTTGTCTAATGAATCCAAGAAGCCGTTGTATCCCGGGTGTACCAAATTTACAAAACTGTCAGCTGTGTTGAAATTATTAAACTTAAAAGCAGACAATGGTTGGAGCGATAAGAGTTTCACGTCCTTATTACAGCTTTTAGGAGAAATGCTCCCAGATAACAACGAGTTACCCGGTACAATATATCAGGCAAAGAAGTTGATATGTCCAATGGGGTTGAAGATCGAAAGAATACATGCATGTCCGAATGACTGTGTATTGTATCGTAACGAGTACGAGGCCATGCATGTCTGTCCTAAATGCGGTGTTTCACGATATAAACGTCGTAAGGACCAGGACACTGATGATTGTAACGAGGACACAAATGGCCGACCTCCGGCTAAGGTGTTGTGGTATTTGCCGATAATACCGAGATTCAAACGGTTGTTTGCGAATCCCAAAGATGCAAAATTATTGCGCTGGCACGAAGAAGAGCGCAAAAATGACGGTAAACTAAGGCACCCGGCTGATTCTCCTCAATGGAGAAACATTGACAGACATTTCAAAGAATTTGGTTCTGAAACGAGGAACCTTAGGATTGTGGTGAGCTCAGATGGAATGAGTCCGTTTGGAAGTATGAGCAGTCGGCACAGTACTTGGCCAGTTCTTTTATGCATCTACAATCTTCCTCCTTGGTTGTGCATGAAACGCAGATATATAATGATGTCATTACTAATCCAAGGACCCAGACAACCCGGAAATGACATAGATGTATATCTCGCACCATTAATCGAGGACCTCCAAAAATTGTGGCGTGATGGCGTCCCGGTGTGGGATGCGTATATGAAAGAGACCTTTAACTTGCGGGCCATGGTGTTTTGCACCGTAAATGATTTCCCCGCGTACGGGAATTTATCGGGTTACACTTGTAAAGGAGCAAAAGCGTGCCCGATCTGTGAAGATGACACGCAGGTGCTGAGGTTGAAAAATTGTCAAAAGAATGTATTCATGGGGCATCGTAGGTTTCTTCCTATTAATCACCCATATCGTAAGAAGAAGATGGCATTCAACGGGAAAATTGAGCTTGGAGTGGCTCGTCATCCATTAGACGGGGAGAGTGTCTTCGAACGGGTAAAAAACATTGATGTTGTTTTTGGAAAATGCGCCAAAGCACTACCGAAGAATATTTGGAAAAAGAGGTCCATATTTTGGGAGCTACCGTACTGGAAATATTTAGAAGTGAGGCATTGCCTAGATGTCATGCATGTCGAAAAAAATGTCTGTGACAGTTTAATTGGTTTATTATTGAACATTCCGGGGAAGACTAAAGATGGTATTAAAGTGAGAAAAGACATGGTAGAGATGGGAATACGACACGAGCTCGCACCGCAGGAGAAAGGGAAGCGCACATACCTACCCCCCGCACTGTGCACAATGTCAAAGAAAGAGAAAACAAGCTTCTGTGAATGCCTCAATGGTATAAAAGTCCCATCAGGATATTCTTCGAATATTAAGAAGTTGGTGTCGATGAAGGACTTGAAACTGGTCGGTCTGAAATCTCACGACTGTCATGTTTTATTGACACACATAATTCCCGTTGCAATTCGGGAATTTTACCAAAGCATGTTCGTCAAACCATTACGAAGCTTTGTTCTTTCTTCAATGCAATAAATTCCAAAGTGATAGACCCTCTAAAATTGGACTCTTTGCAAAAGGAGGTCGTCGTGACTCTTTGCCAACTTGAGATGTATTTTCCGCCATCTTTTTTCGATGTCATGGTTCACCTTGTTGTTCATCTTGTGAGAGAAATTAAGATTTGTGGTCCCGTGTTTCTTCGGTATATGTATCCATTCGAGAGATACATGGGCATCTTGAAAAAATACGTAAGGAACCGACATCGACCCGAAGGCAGCATTATAGAAGGATATTCTACGGAGGAGGTGATTGATTTTTGCACCAACTACTTGACCGGTGTGGATCCTATTGGCGTTCCAAAATCTCGATACGAGGGAAGGCTCCAAGGAGTCGGGACAATTGGGTTGAGAGCCGTAGTTGCTGATCTAAATGAACTACAAAAGGCACATTTTATTGTACTACAGCACATGACAGATGTTGCTCCCTATATAGATGAGCACATGACAATCCTTCAACAACAAAACTACACGAGGAGTCAGAAGTGGCTTACTAACGAGCATAATCGTTCTTTTATAGGATGGCTGAAAGAAAGAGTGCAGTCACACCCCGTACCTGAAATTGTTAAACTGTTTGGCGAAGGACCCCAAATTGTTGTTAGAACATTCCAAGGATACGAGATTAATGGATATACATTTTACACTAAATCCCAGAGTGATAAGAGCACGATGCAAAACAGTGGGGTGACGTTGGTGGCGACCTCTCAAGAATTCAGTAGATCCGGAGATGGCCGGGCTGTAATAGCATCAAAGTCATATTATGGCGTTATTCAAGAAATTTGGGAGCTCATTTACAGTCCTCGCCTGAGCATTCCCGTGTTTCGGTGTCAATGGGTCGAAGACCGAGGTGTTAAAGTTGACAACGACGGGTTCACACTCGTTGATTTAAACAGGGTTGGGCATGTTGATGATCCGTTTATACTCGCCAAGCAAGCCACCCAAGTCTTTTATGCCACTGACCCGAGTGATGCTAGGTTGAGCGTCGTCCTATCCGGAAAAAGAAGGATTGTCGGGGTAGAAAATGTCGTCGATGAAGAAGAGTACGACCAGTTCGACGAAGTACCTCCATTTTGTACCGATGTGCAAACTGAGGTAACAACACTTGAAGGGGTAGACGAAGCTGACTACATGCGGTCCGACCACAACGAAGGATTATGGCCCGAGGGTACTGTTCAAATAGTGGAAAAAAGGAGAAAAAGGAAAAAAAAAGCATAATGTATAATATTTATTTTGTTTAAGACCGTGTAGCTTTTAATATTGCAACCTTAGCTTGTAATATATCAAATAAAAAAGGAAAAAAAGAGGGAAAAAAGGAAAAAAGCATAATGTAGTATTAGTATTATCAAATATTAGTATTAGTTTTTAAAACAATGAAGGATTATGTTTAATGAAGGATTATCAAATATTATCAAATATTGCAACAATGAAGGATTATGTTTAATGCTTATAATATTATCAAATATTAGTATTAGTTTTTGAAAATATTAGTTAAAACATTTAATAATAAAATAAAATAAATAAAATTTCATTATTAGATTTTAATATTAGTTGCTTGGTACAAATATCGGTATAAGTTTTTAAATATTAGAAATCTGAAATTTTACTTAATTTATTATTACTTTAGAAATATTAGAAATCTGAAATTTTACTTAATTTATTATTACTTTATAAATATTAGAAATCTGAAATTTTACTTAATTTATTATTACTTTATAAATATTCACCTCCTGAAATTTTACTGAACCTGGGACCCGCCTGTCGGACCTATTTATACACGGACATTTAGCTAATAGTCCGTGTAGAAATGGAAGAGAGCTACACGGACTATTAGCTAGATGTCCGTGTAGAAAGGATATTTGCACACGGACTTTAGAGTTATGTCCGTGTAGAAAGCTCTTTGTACACGGTCTTTTAAGTTAAAAGTCCGTGTATAATGAGGAAAACACTATTATTTCGAAATCCTTCTCTGCCAAAATTTTCATAAGTCCGAAAACCCTCACAGAGAATTAAGCGGTTCAGTTCCAAAAACCCTCACAGAGAATTTCGAAAGCCTTCTCCGAGCTCTTCACCGCCTCGCCGCCTCGCCGCCTCACCGCCTCACCACCTCGGTCTCTCTCACCCGTGGTCTCTCTCTCTCTAACCCGCGGTCTCTCTCACCCGTGGTTAGCGTCTCTCTCTCTCGTTATTTTGCAATAGGGGTTCTGGTGCTTTAAACTGAGTTGAGCTCTTGTTGATTGACTGAAAGTCATATTCTTTTTACTTTATTTTTCTTATTGGGTTTGAACCCGTTAGCCATGGTTGGCTAATTTTGTTACCGGATATCTTTATGGTGCTATACCGAGTTAGTATTGAATACATTATGGTACTTGTTAATTTGTATATTATTATGATGGTTGCAGTGATTTGTTTACAAGAATATCAATTCATTCATTCATTAATTGTGTGAGAATTACTTGTACAAGAATATCAATTCATTCATTAATTGTGTCAAAAATTGTGCCAAAAATTGATTAATCTAGGTTATATGATATAGGGTATTTTAGGGTATTTTAGGTAATTGATTAATCTAGGTTATATGTCAAAAATTGTGCCAAAAATTGATTAATCTAGGTTAATTGATTAATCTAGGTTATATGATTTAGGGTATTTTGCCAAAAATTGATTAATTTAGGGTATTTTAGCAAGAGGTGATTTTAGCAAGAGGTTTAGATTTGTCAATTTTATTTTATGTTCATTTTAGCAAGAGGTGATTTTAGCAAGAGGTCATTTTAGCATATTTGTACAAGAATATCAATTTAGGATTTCATTATTGGTCACTTATGATATTTTGTACAAGAATATCAATTTAGGATTTTTGTACAAATATCAATTTATGATTTGATCTTTAATTTCATGATTTGGTCACTTATGATTTGATCTTTAATTTCAATTATTGGTACAAGAATATCAATTTTTGTACAAGAATATCAATTATTGGTCACTTATGATTTGATCTTTAATTTCATGCAGAACCATGTCGGATGAGGAGTGAGTACGTCGATATGATGGCAGAAGAGGAGCAGCAAGCTACTGCCTCATCAGAAAGAAGGAAAAGAGGGCCGACAATGTGCACGAGCATGTCCGAGCAGACCCATCAAGAAATCTGGTTCACAGAAGACGGGCGTGCGCAGGGAGAAAAACGGCAGAAATACTCAAATTGGTGTACGAGTTTGGTGAGGCAAAAAGCGAGTATCCTTGTTGAGAGATGGGATCATTTTGAGGATGCGGTGAAGGACGAGTGGTGGAACACGGTGAAGGTAAAGTGCCTAACAACTCTTTGCTTTATTTTCACTTATGTATGATCTATACTTAAATACACTAAATTTTGGTGTCAATCAGGCTCAGTGGAACATCGAGAATGATGTTCCAAAGGATAAGACTTTGAAGATTATGAACAATGGTTGGAAGCAATTCAAGAGCACGTTGAAGACGGAGTTCATGGAGAAAGGGAGAACTCCGGTCGGCTACTACAAATGGCTAAAACAAGAGGACTGGGATGCGTTTCAAGCTTTGAAGTCCACCAAAGAGTTCCAGGTATCTAACTCGTGCCAAATTTTCACTTATTCTTTCTCGATATGTACTTATCTTTCTAAAACTAACTGATCGTTATTGTCTTGTTTCTGTGAAGGCAAAAAGTGATGAAGGCAGGAGGACCGTTGCCTTCAACAAGTATCCACACCATCTAGGGTCAGCTGGTTACGAGGGTAAGAAGGCAGAATGGAGGAAAATACTGGACCAAAACAAGGATTCTGACTCACCCGTGGTTAGGATCCAAAATCCAAGGGGCCAAGATTGGTTCATGGGTAGATCCGAGGTAACCGCTGACGGGAGGATAGTACTCCCAAAGGATTTGCAACCCGTGGCTCAAAGAATGGTAAGAGTCCTTTATTCTTACTTTGTGACATTCACCCGAAAATTATAACTCCGAAAGTACATCAATTGTTCTTTTGCTTTAACTAATTCTTCTACTTGAACAGTTGGCAGTGGAGGAGGAGGTCAACTCGGGTGCCCGGAGTGTCGAAAGACAAAATGATTCCTTGTCCGCAGCGCTCGAGAATCCAGAACACCCGGGTCGAGTAAGGGGTGTAGGGGCCTATAGGGGCTGGAAGGAGGTGTTCCGAGTGGAGGGACAAAAACCTCGAAGAAAATCTCGTGCCAAGGTAAACAAAGACGAGATAGTTGCGCAGATACGCGCGGAGGTGAGCAAAGAGTACGACGCAAGGTTTGCTGAGATGGAAGCAATGTTGACACAAATTAGATCAGCAACTACGCAGCCATCCGAGCAACCACCTCCCATTTCGCCGGGAATTCGGCGAAGTAGTCAAGCATCCGGCACGTGGGCCTTAGACGATTTGGATAATCTCAAGGTAATCAATACTTGTTCATAATCTAAAGGTAATTAAAACCTGTTTGCAACCTTGTTAGACAATATCGCATCATTAAAATAAACAACTTTCCTATAAATTTGCAGGACCCCAGAGCATGCGACCTCGTCCTGTTGCATGGTAGTGCTCCTCTGATCGTTGCTAAGGGCGTTGTACATCCAGGAGCCAAGAGTGTACACTTTGGTCAGCTAAGGCCCGACCATGCATGCGTGCAGGTTGAGTTAGTCGTGGATGGGTGGCAGCGCGTACCCCTTCCTGTCCCTACCGACGAAATGCTTGTGCTTGATGACGCACGGATGTCATTTGTCCAATGGCCCAAGAGTCAGATTGTTTTGGACCAGGTAATCCATAAAAAAATTCATTTATTTGTTACATTCAACTCATTCTTTTTGAAATACTAGAATAATCCATCTATAACTTGATACAGACACGAGGAGATGATGTTACCGGTACGGCGATGTCACCGGTACGTCAGGAGGTGGCTTGCGACGTCGCGGCTGACGCGCCACAATCACCGCCCCGTCCTATGGTGACCGAAGAAGAATACAGCCGTTTGCCCAATGATTTGCGCCTTCTCCACGACTACTTGATGACGGCGCCCGAAGGCATGGAGGCTATCATCATCCCTGTCCCACCTAGGATGTTTCTACACGAAGGCAGGGATCTCCTGCTGTCGTTCAAAGACTTCAAGGACCTCTTCCACCACTCGTCATCCGACAAATGGCTCGATGTTTCACACATCACCATTTTCCTCATGTTAGTGATATTAAAATATTTTCATTATTGTATAGAACTCAAATATATATTCTAATTACAATATGATGAGTTTTCAGGAAGCTAGTCTGAAACTGTGATGAGATGGTTGAAAAGAAGAACTTGTGCATGTTTCTGGACCCCGAGAAAGTGAGTTCTACGGCAGTGACATATTATCCGGATATGGCTATCGAGTACATGTGTTCTGCGATGCATCGTGCTAAGGCGGAGGAGAAGAAATTCATTCTCATGCCATACCACGAGGGGTTAGTTCTAATCTTAACTTATGTGTTGTTTATATTTTAATTAAAGAATTGTATAAAGGAATTAAAAGTTAAACATAAAAAAATGAAATCACACCATCAATCATAGCAAATACTCGTGTCACTTTTATATGCTAAAGTACTATAATTCTTCTCCTCGATCCCACAGCAAACATTGGTGCTCGATTCTCATTGTGCCGTACCTAAATACGAGCATAATTGTTGATTCTTGTAAGCCCAAAGGAAGGATCGCGGCTGACAAGTGCAAAGTTATCTTCCCTTTTGTGAATAAGTAAGCAATAATAATTCTATAGGTTTGCATTTCTTTCAATCATATCAAATTATAAAATTGCTAATTACATTCACTCAACTTTGTAAGGGCTTTTGCGAAATATATTAAAGAGGGAGGATCAGATAGCACGGGCACGCGCAAGAAAAGCAAGTTGAGTTGGAAGTGGATGTTGGTGAGCACACTCTTTATGAGTTAGAAATTTCATATCTTGTTAAAAAAATTATTGTCATTCTAACAAATGCCGCTAAATGTAAATTTCAGAGCCCGCAACAGGAGGAGGGTTGGGAATGCGCATATTACACGATGATATTCATGTTGGACTTTGTCGAAAGAGTACAATTCCTATTCCCAAAAGCGGTATGTACTTCATATTAATTTCCTATATAATAAGCAATTGATATCTACCTTTTCTGAAATACTAACTATTATCAAATTATAATTTTGTAGAGTGTGACAAAGCAAGCGCATTACACCAAGGATCAGATCGACGATGTGCGGTGCATGTGGGCAAGGTGGTTTGCCATGGAATTTTGTAATCCTCGATATGGATTTGCATAGATTTGTAATAAAAATATGTTTCGAATGAATTTATTGCTATATGAATTTTGTATAAATTTAGTATATGAATTTCTTGCTAATTAATCTGTTTCGAATGAATATGGAATTTTGTATTTCTGTCGCAAAAAATTGGCTAGCAAAGCTGGAGGCTAGCCCAAAAACAAAATATACAAAAAAAAAAAATGTATTTATACACGGATATTTCACAATTGTGCGTGTACGATAGAAAAAACAAAAAAAATTAGGTATTGCACACGGCTATTAAACAATTGTCCGTGTATAATACCTAATAGAGCTACACGGACATTTTATAAAAATCCGTGTGCAATACTAATCATACACGGATATTTTAGAAAAATCCGTGTATGATAGCCATGCTGGAGGCGAAATACAACAAAATGTTAGCTTATTTGTACACGGATATTTACCAAACGTCCGTGTATAATAGCTAAGAGAGCTACACGGACTTTTATTAAAAAGCCGTGTAGAAAGAGTAATCGTACACGGTTAATAAAGGGAATATCCGTGTAGCTCGGTACTTGGAGAGCGACACCGGCAGGTCTTTGTACACGGTTAATTAGGGGATATCCGTGTAGAAATCATTATAATCACACACGGTTAAATATCCGTGTGTAGTTTCTGACCTATTCATACACCCTGGATTTAAACACGGCAGGAAATCCGTGTAGCTCTTCCATTAATGTCCGTGTGCAATCTCTTTTTCTGTAGTAGTGAGTACCCGCGCTACAGGACCCGTATTTAGAGGAGTAATGTACTATGGTCCCCACTAATTATATAGTCCCCTAATAATAAATTATTATTGTAAAAAGATATTATATGTTCCCCACTAATTATTATTCTAAAATTCCATCAACACCCTTTCTCTATGATCCCCACTAATTATATGGCCCCCCTTTCACAGTCCATGCACTCGTCCCCTCGTCAACCTTCATAAATATAAATCGCGTCAACCTTCGTAGATATAAATACTTGGAAGATAAGATATTAATACTTGAAAAATAAGATATTAATACTTTGATGCGTAACTTGTTATGATCATCCCTTTTCCAGTCCCCCAATCGTCCTGCGTCAACCTTCCTCTAATGAAGTAGTGGGGACCCCGTATCACCGCATCAACCTTCCTTTAACAAAAATAGTTGACCGCATATGTATAAATACTTTAGTGCAGAGGTATAAATACTTGCAGTACTTGATATTAATACTTTCAGACGTCATCTAGTGTCATATGTAAAAAAATTTGCAAGTATAGGAATAAATACTTGCATGTCAAGGTGTAAATACTTGTGTGGCGATGCGCCCGAAAGTACGTCATCATGGATCTCATTTGAAAGATAAAATTGCGTAGAAGACGTTCGTGATTTTAGATTAGCAAAATTTCTCACAGATTGTTAGAAATATGGACGACATTGAAAGGAGAAAAAAATCCACCCCTAAAAACGTGTATGGTCCCCCCATGTAGATTGAGTGGTCCCCCATAGGTATTTATGGTGCGAGTACGTTTGGGAGATCTGATTGGAAGATAATTATTTACGTAAAATTGTTCACCTCATAGGTATAAATACTTTATTGCATTGGAAACTTACATGATCAAATATTTTGGAAGACACTTTGTTAGTGAATGTTTAGTACATGAAAGTTGTTGAATGTTGGTAGCATTTTATATATATTTTCCCCCAAACATTATACCGACGTATAAAACCTAAATTTGTACACACACACATCTTTCTGATACAAGAGTTATTTCAATTTTTTTAAAATATTTTAGGGTGGTTTGTTGGTTAAATTATTGGATGGCCTTTATAAGTGCAGAAAAATGATTCAAAACTGAAGAAAAATAATTTATTTAAGAATCGCATGCTTACTGTAGTGGCACGAGCCCTCATCTCTCGTAAAGAGACACAGGTTAAATTTTCGAGAATAGCATCTAAAAGATTGTGGCGGTATATCGGCACTCTTTAATAATAATAAAAAGCAACAAATTGTATGTAATTATTGATTCTTCATTTAAAATAACACCTTGAACACTAGAATTATGTTCCAAATTTTATGCTGTGGTCCTAATATTATTATTTGATATAATTATAGACACCAGTTTAATTCCAAATATCCTTGTATAGCTCTTGTGATGTTCTTTGTGGGTGGGAGGTCAATTTTCTAAAGACTAAGTTTAGAAAGCGTTTCAAAATAGCAAATAAAAGATATTTAAATTATTCAGAACCATGCCCGGAAAAAATTTTACTGGACAACCAACATCTAATTGTCTAGAAATTCCATATTTTTTCCTACAAATTTTCTTGAATTTCTCTAAACGAGTTATCATTCTCAAGTTGAATTCCAACAATGTCAATAGAATTATAATTCAGCCACAAAAACACATGATCAATTACATGATAACCAGCATGTATTTTCTTTCTCACCCAAATAATTAAGGGTTTAATTTTGAATAGTTATTTCAGTACCCGCGCTACAGTAACCGTATTTAGAGGAATAATGTACTATGGTCCCCACTAATTATATAGTCCCCAAATTGTTATTCTAAAAAGATATTATATGTTCCCCACTAATTATTATTCTAAAATTCTAGCAAACACCCTTCCTCTATGATCCCCACTAATTATATGGTTCTCCTTTCACAGTTCATGCACTCGTCCCCTCGTCAACCTTCATAAATATAAATCGCGTCAACCTTCGTGGATATAAATACTTGAAAGATAAGATATTATAATACTTGAAAAATAAGATATTAATACTTTGATGCGTAACTTGTTATGATCATCCCTTTTCCAGTCCCCCAACCGTCCCGCGTCAACCTTCCTCTAATGAAGTAGTGGGGACCCCGTATCACCGCATCAACCTTCCTCTAACAAAAATAGTTGACCACATAGGTACAAATACTTTAGTGCAGAGGTATAAATACTTGCAGTACTTGATATTAATACTTTCAGACGTCATCTAGTGTCATGTGTAAAAAGTATTTGCAAATATAGGAATAAATACTTGCACGTCAAGGTGTAAATACTTGTGTGGCGATGCGCCCGAAGGTACGTCATCATGGATCTCATTTGAAAGATAAAATTGCGTAGAAGACGTTTGTGATTTTAAATTCGCAAAATTTCTCACAGATCGTTAGAAATATTGACGACATTGAAAGGAGAAAAAAAATCCATCTCTAAAAACGTGTATGGTCCCCCCATGTAGATTGAGTGGTCCCCCATAGATATTTATGGCGCGAGTACGTTTGAGAGATTTGGTTGGAAAATAATTATTTAAGTAAAAACTGTTCACCTCATAGGTATAAATACTTCCGTTCATATGTATAAATATTTTATTGCATATGTATTAATACTTTAGAAAAAAAAATTATGTGTTGGAGTTTTTGTAGTCTCCCAGATAGTTATGGTAGTTATGATAGTTATTATACGGATACAGTACGGATACTGTAGCGCGGGTACTGTTATTAGCTTCCTTTAATTTTTTGAGAGGACAAAACTATTAATAGATATTTTTGTTGTAGGAGATTCGGCAACCCAAACACAATCAATTTCTTTTTCCCAAAAAGGGCTCCTTTAGTTTTAGTTATATAACATTTATTTCCCAAAAAGACTGTTGTAGCGCTATAGTTTTAAGTTAGAAAGCACTTTCACATATTATTTGAAAGAGAATGATCATACCTATTTTCTAGGTATATATTTAATGTTCTTTCTAAATTTGTTCATGTAATCACTTGTTATAAATAATAATTGATATTGGGGCATTGAAATCTATCATCGATCAGGCAAAGATCATTAATTAATGTTGAATCAAAATTAAAATTATTAACGTAAATTATATTCGATGATGTCACACCCGCACAATCAAACCTCTTTGAACAACACGTATTTCAAAGAATTGTCCTTTGATTTCTTTAGTTTCTCTCTCTCTTTCTTTTTTCTCAAAGAGATTCTAATTATACATATTCTCGGGAGCAAATTGCAAAATATTAAGGCACTGTTGCAAATCAAGTTAAATATGATTTATGTAGATGTTCATTCAGTAATCCCCAATTTAATTCTCAATTCATTGCCCCACTACCCCACTACCCCATTACTATGGGCATTTATTTTCTTCTTTATTATTGTAACGTCTCTTTCTAGCTTATAAATAGAGACTTTGTAAACAGAGAAGACACACAAGATTGTACACAAAATTAGAAGAGAATAAAATTTTGTTATTGCTCTCTCTATCTCTCTTGTAATTTACTTATTTTTGTTGCAACTTCATTTTAATTTTACAACACGTTATCAGCACGACTTGCTCGACAAAAGTTGCAAAGCTATTATGTAAGTAATTTATAT
The DNA here is from genome assembly GCA_025461045.1 of Carex parvula. Taxonomy (NCBI): domain Eukaryota; kingdom Viridiplantae; phylum Streptophyta; class Magnoliopsida; order Poales; family Cyperaceae; genus Carex; species Carex parvula. Next base: position 91,349 of record JAJGRW010000233.1, on the reverse strand, counting down.
GATCGATTATTATGTCTTTCATTAATTTAAATTTCATTTTAATTTTTTATTATATCTGTTTTAATTTATAAGAATAATTTCTTGAAGTGAATGATGGAATAATAACCTGAAGTTATTATACTAAAAGTTTATCAAGAACCCGAAGTTTGTATTACTCAAATAGAATAATAACCTGAAGTTATTATTAGAATTGTTTAGAACCTGAAGTTCTATTAGAAATTTTAGTATAAAATAACCAGCAGTTATTACAAAATTAATATAATAACTAGCAGTTATTATAGGCCACTGGATGAGTAATAACCTACAGTTATTACCAATTAAAAATCTGAAGTTTTATTAGAAATTTTCATATAAAATCAATAAAATAACCAGAAGTTATTATAGGTCACTGAATGAAGATATAACCCGAAGTTATTTCAAATTAAATTTTACAATTGCGCAGTCAAGCTATTTAATAACCACAAGTTATTAAATAAATATTTTATTATAACCTGAAGTTATATAATATTAACCTAAATTTATTAATACATTTAAATTTATTTATTTATTTATGCAATTTACATATTCTTTTATTTATATTTATTTATGCAATTTACATATTCTTTTATTTATCTCTTTATTTATTTATTTATCTCTATTAGCACAAATTATCCAATTGAGAGCCAATTTCCTGGATTATCAAATTAGAAGAATCCGGCTTGATAATGCAGGTGAGTTTACTTCACAAACTTTTAATGATTATTACATGTCTATTGGAATTACAGTAGAACATCCAGTGACCTATGTTCATACACAAAACAGTATGGCATAATCATTAATTAACAAATTACAATTAATTGCTAGACCATTACTTATGAAGTCTAGTTCAACGTCTTCTGCATGAGGACATGCCATATTACATGCTGCTGCACTAATTAAGATTAAGACCAACCACTGATCATAAATATTCCCCATTACAATTGGTCACCGGAAGAGAACCAAATTTGTCCCACCTGAATGTTAGTGTTATGTTCTAGAATCCAATTATATGATAGTTTTTATTTTGTTCATGATTTGGATGATTTATATCATTTTGTTCCTTGAGTATTTGTCGTATTATAGATTATTTGAGTTGATGACTTGAATTGTAGAGCTCTATAATTAAGATAGTAATTACTCTAAAATAATCTCTAATCTTAGCAATTAGCATGGAACACTAATTGACTGTAAAAGATTTGTATGTGAGTTAAATAATGGTTATGTTCTACAAATCATAGGTAAGGAGTTACCAATTTAATCACATAAATACATGTTGGAGAACATAACATTAGACTTGATCCTAAATGAAACATTGAATGGATTGTATTATGTGTCATCAATTGTTTCATATGTGTTGAATTCTAAAATATGAGATGTTCGTCTTTCCTACATGAGAAATGTATATTGTGAGTATTGTCCAACGTTAGCCTTAACCGGTAGTTATACAGATGATATTTCAATATGCATGACTTCTGTGGAGGGAAGTTGTTCATCAAGATTACTATTGTCCCTCATGTTTGATGAGTGATAATATCACCGGGCTCCTTGATGAAGTACGATTGTATGCATGCTATATGATTAAGAGTTAATCATAAATAATCTACTTTGAATCAAAAAACGAATAAATTCTAAAGGATGACACATTCCTACCTTTAATTTATTCATGATATCATGAGACATAAGAATTAACACGAATATACATTTATTTTATATTAGATCGTGGTATTGTATTGTACATATCATCTGTGTCAATTGGATAATCACAATGTAGTGCTATATGCCGCTTGCGATTTATATAATTAAAAAGAGTTTTAATTCTATTGCCAACATGACATAGATTATCTTGGGTCACACCAAAATAGGTTCTTAATTAGATAAATTATTTTATTATGTCATATGTGATATGAATATGGTGGTCGAATAATTAATTATAATAGTTATAATTTAATTTATTATATTCATCATATGATACTAAAATAAATGTCATGGAGATGACAACCTTAGTCAAAAATAAATTATATCATGTGTTGACATGTCATATAATTTTATTATCAACAAAAACATGAGAAATATATTTATTATTAAAATGCATATGATGCAACGTGCAATTAATTGGATTAATTATAGTGGATTAATTTTGAATAAGAGGGAAAGAAAGTTGGCAGCCATAATTGTCAATTAATTCCTTTAAATTCAAAATTAAAGAGAAATGGAGAAAATGGAGATGAATACAATTAGTTTAGGAACATTATAACCTTTCTTAATTAATGGGAACCCTAAAGATGTTCCTTAAATACTAATTCCTTCACCTCTAAGGAGTGGCTTTTCCTTTTCTTCCTCTTGGAGCCGCAAAATTTTTCTCTTCTTAATCCACTTATTTCTCATGTGTTGAGTACAATTTCTACTATAATAAAAGTGTATTGAAGGGTAGAAACCTTGATTAAGGAACAACAACAAATAGTATTCTCTACCAAGAAGAAATTTGTTTTTCTAATTAATTCTAGGTGGATACTAAGGAGGCATCATTCAAGAAACAAGAAGGCTGACTAATCCATTGGAGGTTCTTCACCTTTGATTACGATATCAAAGGATGTATGAAATCTCTAGTTAATAGTTTAGAGTAGGTTTAGATACATCTAAATAAGATTCGGTCCTTGGTTGTTTTAGAAATTTTTTGAAATTCTTCTTTTAAGCCAACCTCAAATCCCTTCAATTGGTATCAGAGCTTAGGGCCTTCTTTAAATATTTTCTAGCCTAAATTAGTGCATGGTTGATGCATGGTTAAGTTAATTAATTGATTCTCTAGCTTGTCGTGTTGTATTTTACATTAAAATGTGATTTTAGTGTATAATAAAGATTAAATGCAAATATTTCGTGGAAATAATTTTGATGGGCTTGATTGAACATATTAGATGTTAATTAGCCACTAGAATAATTAATTGTTTAAAGCATTGGAAGCACGTATTGTCAAAAGGAAAAACTGTTTTTTCTATTTATTTTATGTGTTAATATTCACCGTTCTGAGGTAATCTATTATTTCTCTTGTTGCATGATTTGAATTTACTTTGCAAATTATGACAGTGAATAAATATGGACATGATGAAGCCAATGGTAATATTTGATCATCCCAGTCGAAAGCAGAACTTGACATGGGCACTGTGTACAAAACTAGAATGTCAGATTATGTCCTCTAGTTTTTTTTTTTAGGTTCTTGTAAATTTTCCTATAATTTTTTTTGGATTTTTTTGTGTGTGGATTGGTTACTGAATCTAGGGTAGTAATCACATACTGGAAAGTTAGGGTTTTGTTTTTTTTTTTCTACTTAATTTTTGTAACATGTTTCATTTGGAATGAGTTCCAAATAAATGGATCACAAACTGATCTTGAGCAGATAAAACATGTTTTAAAAATTAAAAATATTTTAAAGACAAGTTTTCGATAGTGTATGAAAGGGCATGTGTCGTGTTCTGACTCGCACATGTCCCCAAAACTCCACTGCTGAGTTTGCACCATCTTTCGTGTTAGGCATCCATTGTTGTTTAATATCTTACACAAATCTTTTTTGAAATAAGTTGTAGTTTACGAAAGAGTTTAACAACAACGTAAGCCCTAGTACAAAAGATGGGTCAAATTCAACAGTTAGGTTTTGACGACATGTATGGATCAGAACATGTCACATGTCCCGCAAATACATATATTTGGCTAGAGTTTCAGGTACAAAACAATATATACCAATTTTCTCGTATTTATTGTAGTTTACGGTTATTTTAGTTTAGATTACCAAAGAGATCAAGTTACTGCCTAGATTTGATTTAATTGTAGGAAAACAGAGAAGGAGAACCAAGTCACGTTCATTTTTGGTACAAAATCGCAGCTACTGACACACCGTATTTTAGCCATATTTTGGTCAATGTCAATTGATACACAACCACATGACCATTCATACACTGCCGAGAGCTTGTCTTTAAAACATGTTTTAATTTTTAGAACATGCCAAGTATTGTAGTATATATTGAATATGTATTTGGAAACATGTATATGTATGTATATGTATATGTATATATGTTGAATATTTGTTGAATTATGGATGTATATGTATCTTGAATGTTGAATATTAAATATTGTTTTATGTGTTGAATATTAATTATTGTTTTATGTATTTGTAAATGTTCAATATTTCTTTAATCATAAATGTGTAATATTGTATGTTTAATATTGGCTAGTAAAATGAATGCTAGCCCATTTATAAATCGAATAAAAAAACTTATATAAATCATATACTGTTCATAAATTAAACAAACAATGTACGAAGGATGATAGAATGGTTTATACAAATCAGCTATCACAAATCATAAACGGTTCCCTTTATAATAACTATATATATAACCATTGTTATTGTACATGGATAAGAAGGTCATATATAAATTATCTGTTTCAGCATCTTCTTCTTTTTTTTTAGATTTGACACTGTTCTCTTATATGAATCGTGTATGTAAATTGTATATAGACACAGTTTTACAACCGCGTACAATGTATCGACCTTTTCATACATAATGCGCGTGGACACAATTGAAAAACAATGTGTCATTAGCTTTATTTTAACCGTGTATAGTCGCATTTTCTGTAGTGTATCCACAAAGAAATACATATACCAAAATTCTCCTATGTTTGGATCACAAATGCAAACAAAAAAATTCTATAGCAGAAGAAGTGTGGAAATACTATTAGCAATGATGCCTACACGAAATGTAACACAAGTAATCGCCACATATAAATCAAATTTCTAATTAAAGAAGTTAATTGTAGCCTGACAAAATATCAAGCATCAAGTGACAAGACAACCTCGGAGGGTGTCCCTTCTCAATCATAATTCCAATCATAATGCAGCAAATGCAACATGTTATTTTTTTTTGGAACCACACATTAGTGGTCTTAAAATGAAACAACTAGTTTTATTTTCGACCAAACTTGTTGTCATGAATTGATCAATTATCTTCAAAATTGAAACAAATATAAATATATAAAAGATCAATGAAAGTTGAGTTCGAACTAAAACTTGAACTTTTAACACTGAATATTAATTAGCAAATGAGATATCTTAATCACTACTTGGCAACAGATATTGATTACTGAACACAAATTAAGATTTTCATATTTAATTTCAGCCCTACATCCAATTAATTGAACGATCGGCAGCCGAAATAAGAACGGAATGTTGTAGCATCACATGCAAATATTCAAAATAGGACATAATTTTCTATTTATTTAAAAACGAAGCATACAACATAAATACTTGTTGAACTATTCTGGCCGGATTGGTCTGAATTCCGATCAGACGGTCCAACTATAAACAGAAATATTATGTTACCACAGAGGATATGGCCGATTCCATTCTTTCATGGAGATATAATAATTATATAGACGATCATATATTCACATTATTTTTTATTAATTAGATGTGTGTGTAGTGTTCCATCTTGCCACTATGTGATCTGCCCTTTGCATGGAAAAATGAAGTATGTTTATGGTACGCAGTTTACTACTAGAATTTTGATTTATTACATGGGTAGCACTTTACGTGGATGTGAAGGTCCCATGCAAAAGAATTGGCGTTTCTGACACAATAGTATATGTTGCATGGATGTTCCATGGAAAAAGTAACGCAAAAGATTTAATGTTTAACCATGCAATTGTCTCTTACCGACCCATGCAACTAATAATTGACGACCCATGACCCGCCAGCCATGCCAGATAGTATATTTTAATGAAGGTCCATGCAAAAACCAAAAGAAGTACCCATGTAACAAGTCTGCAGAACTGAGACCCAACAGTTGCAAGGGCTTTCCCATATAACAAGTTTTGATGATTCTTTTTTTATTATTTTATTCTAAAGGTCCATGTAAGAAGTCCTACACTGCCCATGTAATAAGTCTACAGAATTGAGACGAAACTGTTCCAAGGGCTTACCCATGTAACAAGTTTTGATGATTCGTTTTTTATTATTTTATTCCAAAGGTCCATGTAAGAAGTCATACACTACCCATGTAATTAATCTGGATTGTCGAGAACTATTAATTACATGCGACTATCCATGCTAAAAGTTTTAAATTCCTGGACAGAGCCTTTCCTGTATATATTTGATCTCTCCTTTTAAATTGAATATATTTTGTATATCACAGCAATAAGAATCACAACAGTATATTGAAAATTAAATAAGATGCACAAATAATTCAAAATCTTAAATTGTATAATCTTTTCCTTTTGGTCTTAAGAATAAACCTTAGAAAGTGATTGAGATACAAAACAATTCACCAAATTAATATACAAAACAATGCACCAAATTGCCATGCAACACATTACACAAAAAATTACCAATTAATAGCCATCTTCATCGGATTCATCGTTGAGGTTAGACCAACCAAGTGCGTCCTCAACTTCATGCATGCCATACTCTTGCTCCGTGTCATAACCTTCATCACCTTCATCACGCTCATCACCTTCCTCTATGGGGTTATCTGCCAATGTTTGTGGTGCATGTGATATTATTGGCGAAGTCTCCATCGTATCGTCTACTAGTTCAAGCTCGTTTTCTCGAATTACCACATTATTTCAATTAAGGCCCTCTTCATTTGGTTCCAATACTGGATTATCCGTCCTTTCCTCTTGGTAAAATTCAAGGTTTTCATCGGAGTCCTCCTCGACACAAAACTTTCCTTTCGGGCTTGTTTTCATTGCCACCCACTATGGATGTCTTTCACGAGTATCCTATGCATAAGGAATGTAGACTACTTGAATTGCTTGACATGCCAATATATACAGCTCAAAACTTTTTAGCTGAGAAGTGTGTTTCACCTCTACTATTCCATGTTTTTTGTCCTTTTTTATCCCGTTTGTTATGTCAAACCAAATACACCTAAAGAGAGCAACCTTGTTGCCTCTATCATAATTTAGCTCAATTACCTCTTGGAGAATTCCATAGAAGTCGTGTTTCTTACCATTTTCATCCCACTCTCCTTTGATGCAAACACCGCTACTCTTCGTTGCGTTGTTTTGCCCATACTTTTCGGTGTGAAATCGATACCCGTTGATGTCGTACACTTCGTAACAGCTTGTGATTTTAGATGGCTTGAGTCCTACCTTTCGGATGTATTTATCAAAATCATCATCAGAGAGTACCTTTATTCGTAACCAATCTCCATAACTCTCTTGACGAACTTTGTCCAAATCTTGCGATCTTGTACCATTGTTGAGCATGCATGTATTGAACTCTCTACAAATTCCAGCATATATAAAAATAAGATTTCGATAGTTTTGACCAGCATGAAAGTCTTGAAGTTTCCCAATATTGTGCAAAGATATAAAGCATTACATTGCTAAGCATCAATATACCAAATTTTCCATTTATATGAATTTTGGTGATTTTAAATTGATTTTTGAATCCCAACTGGTGAACACAAAAAACTGGGTCAAAGAATATGAGCTGGCATGTGAACTGCCCCTCACAAATCCCTGAATTACACATATCTACAGGCCTTAATATTTTTTTTATTTTTTTTGGCACAGAGTACATGAGGTGACCATCATTTCTATATAAAGAACTAAAAATATGATTAAGCCAATTGCTCACAATAATTTTATAAAGGTCAGTTGTTCAGAATTATCAAAACAATCAGCACTAGTCAAACTCTAAGCCAAACTCAACAACAAAAAAATGTTAAAAAAACTGGAAAAATTTAAATATGTGTGTAAATGTCCCATGGACAGTACTACATGCTTTTAACATAGTTATGACACCGGTTTTGGCCATTGTTGCTTTCCAAATTAAAACAGATAGCTAGGTAATTAAGATTGTACCTTCCATACTTGTCACGAATCTCGGGACAGTTGTGAAGGACATATTAGTGTGCTGCTTTATAGTCCTTATCCTCAAGAACAAATCAATTTTCCTTTCCAAGGGCACGACCCAGATTATCAAATATCGATAGTCCTCCCTGCGAAGGGTTACTCTTTCTAACTCGTTGTTTGCCATTTCGAGGTTTTTTTTTCAAAATAATGTGAGCAAAAGGTAGATCTCTTTAACAATTGTAGCCTCGACGATTGAACCCTCAACACGTGCCTTGTTCGTCACTCTCATCCTTTGTTCTTTGTTACGCCTATAATTTCAAGAGTTGGTGCGGATAGTTAGGTAGATATACTATTATAGGTTCGATATAACAACCAACTTGTAAGCGAAATGTTTCATTATGTATTTCAAAAATTCGGGGAAAAATAGCAAACCTTTCACATGGTTACATCCATCGGGACCCTACCAGCCCACCCATTCTAGCCACATATCTCTCTAAAGAAGCTTGAAATCTCACATAGAACATCCTACACTTCATCACGGACAAAGTCTCGAAATGCGACGGGAAGTAGGCGCTCTATGAACACATTCAAATCATGGCTTTTTAACCCAATTAGGGTGTTTGTTGTGAGGTTAATACACCTTGACCAATTCGATGCATACCCATCGGGAGACTTTACTATCTCCTTGAGCCATGTCAAAACCTTCCGCTTTTGTTCTAGAGTAAGTGCGAAGGGAGCCTTTGGTTTACTCATCTTTCCTGGGTGTCGAGGGTCTGGGATTAGGTGTTGATTGTCATGATCACAAAGGAGAGCCAAATCTTTCCTTGATGAGACCCATCATCGTATCATAGCACATTTTTAGCTTAATTGGTCTTCCACCTTTAACACTAAGGCTTGTGTGACCGCCCACAATATGGTGTGGTTTTCGCATTTCAAATGTCCGGTCATGTTCTCTTCTTAAAGAGGGGTTTTCGATGCGGCTAGCATGGAGAAAATTTTTTTTGCTACTCCAGAACACGTAAGACAACCAGTACAAGACGAAAGACAAACCAGAAGTAGATGAAATACAACTAGTAGAACATGAAAGCAAACATAAGAACATGTAGAACAACGATGACAAGATGCAAGATAACTAGTAGAAGGTGAAAAACAACCAATAGTAGATGAAATAAAACATGTAGAACCTGACAGACAAACTGTAGAACATGAAAGAACACATGTACAAGATAAAAGACAACTAGAAAAAGATGAAATACAACAAGTAGTAGATGAAAGACAACCACTAGAACATGAAAGACAACCAGTACTAGAAGAAAATGAAATACAATAAGTAAAACATGAATGACAATCAACACAACATGAAAAACAACTAGAAGAAGATGAAATACAACCAATAGTAGATGAAAAACAACGAGTAGAACATAAAAGACAACAAGTGGTACATGAAACAGAATCAGTAAATAATGAATGACAATGAACACAAGATGACAAACAACAACAAGAAGATGAAATACAACCAATAGTAGATGAAAAATAACGAGTAGAACATGAAAGACAACAAGTAGAACATGACAGACAACCAACACAAGATGAAATACAAATAGAAGAAGATGAAAGACAACTAGTAGACAACTAGAAGAAGATGAAATACATCCTGCAGTAGAACATCAATAACCACTAGTTAAACATGAAAAACAACTAGTACAACATATAGACAAATAGTAGTAGATGAAAGAAAACCAATAGAACATGAATGACAACAAGGAGAATATCAAAGACAACCAGTACAAGTTGAAAGACAACTAGTAAAAGATGAAAGACAACCAGGAAAATATGAAAAAGTAGAACATGTAAGACAACTAGAAGAAAGTGAAAAACAACTATAATAAGATGAAATACAACTAGTAGTAAATAAAAAACAACAAGTAGAACATGAAATAGAATAACAAGAAAATCAAAGATAACCAGTAGAATATGTCAGACAACTAGTACAAGATGAAAGATGAAATACAATTAGAAGAGGATGAAATACAACTGAAAAAGATGAAATACAACTAGTAGTAAATGAAAGACAACAAGTACAACATGTAAGACAACCAGTACAAGATGCAAGACAACTAGAAGAAAAATGAAATATGTGGGTAGTTGATGAAAGACAACAAGTAAACAAGAAACACAATCAATAGAACATGAAAGACAACCAACACAAGATGAATAACAACTAGAAGAAGATGAAAAACAACTAGTAGAATAGGAAAGACAACTAGTAGAACAAGAAAGACAACTAAAAGAAGATAAAATACAACCAATAGTAGATGAAAGACAACCAGTAGAACATCAAAGACAACCAGTAGAACATCAAGACGACCAATAAAATATGAAAGACAACTAGAAGAAGACGAAATGCAACTTGTACAAAATGCAATACTACTAGAAGAAGATGAAAGACAACTAGAAGAAGACGAAATGCAACTTGTACAAAATGCAATACTACTAGAAGAAGATGAAAGACACCAAGAAAAAGATGAAATACAAACAATAATAGGTGAAAGACGACAAATAGAACATTAATGACAACTAGTAGAACGTGAGTGACAATTAGAAGATGAAAGATAACTAGAAGAAGATGAAAAACAACATGTAGAACATGAAAGACAACCAGTAGAATCTGAAAGACAACAAGTGTAAGATTGAAAAGTAGAACATGTAAGACAACCAGTATAAGACGAAACACCCAACCAGAAGTAGATGAAATACAACTAGGAGAACATGAAAGGCAAAATAAGAACATGTAGAACAACGACGACAAGATGCAAGATAACTAGTAGAAGGTGAAAGACAACCAGTAGTAGATGAAATAAAACATGTAGAACCTGACGGACAAACCGTGAAACATGAAAGAACACTTGTACAAAGATGAAAAATACCTAGAAAAGGATGAAATACAATAAGTAGTAGACGAAAGACCACCACTAGAATATGAAAGACAACCAGTACTAGAAGAAAATGAAATACAATAAGTAAAACATGAATGACAACCAACACTAGATTAAAAACAACTAGAAGAAAATAAAATACAACCAATAGTAGATGAAAAACAACGAGTAGAACATGAAAGACTACAAGTGGTACATGAAACAGAATCAGTAAATAATGAATGACAACCAACAAAAGATGAAAAACAACTAGAAGAAGATGAAATACAACCAATAGTAGATGAAAAACAACTAGTAGAACATGAAAAACAACAAGTAGAACATGACAGACAACCAACACAAGATGAAATATAAATAGAAGAAGATGAAAGACAACTAGTAGAAGATGAAAGACAACTAGAAGAAAATGAAAGACAACAGGACGAAGATGAAATACATCCTGCAGTAGAACATCAATGACCACTAGTTGAACATGAAAGACAACTAGCAACATAATAGACTACTAGTAGTAGATGAAAGAAAACCAATAGAACATGAATGACAACTAGGAGAATATCAAAGACAACCAGTACAAAGTGAAAGACAACTAATAGAAGATGAAATACAACCAGAAGAATATGAAAAAGTAGAACACGTAAGACAACCAGTACAAGATGAAACACAAGTAGAAGAATATGAAAAATAACTATAAGAAGATGAAATACAACTAGTAGTAAATAAAAGACAACAAGTATAACATGAAAGAGAATAACAAGAAAATCAAAGATAACTAGTAGAACATGTCAGACAACTAGTACAAGATGAAAGATGAAATACAATTGAAAAAAAATAAAATACAACTAGTAGTAGATGAAAGACAACAAGTACAACATGTCAAGACAACCAGTACAAGATGCAAAACAACAAGAAGAAAATGAAATACGCAGGTAGTTGATGAAAGACAACAAGTAAACAAGAAACACAATCAGTAGAACATGAAAGACAACCAACACAAGATAAATAACAACTAGAAGAAAATAAAAAACAACCAGTATAATAGGAAAGACAAGTCGTAGAATATGAAAGAACAACTAATAGAACATGAAAGACAACTAAAAGAAGTTAAAATACAGCCAATAGTAGATGAAAGACAACCAGTAGAACATCAAGACGATCAATAAAACATGAAAGACAACTAGAAGAAGATGAAATACAACTTGTACAAAATGCAATACTTTAGAAGAAGATGAAAGTTACCAAGAAAAAGATGAAATACAACCAGTAGTAGGTGAAAGACGACAAATAGAACATGAATGACAACTAGTAGAACTTGAGTGACAACTAGAAGATGAAAGATAACTAGAAGAAGATGAAAATGTGGAGCATTTAAGATAATGTACAAGATGAAAGACAACTAGAAAAAGATGAAAAACAACTAGTAGTAAATGAAAGACAACCAGTAAAATATGTAAGACAACTACAAGAAGGTTAAAGACAACCAACAGAATATGAAAGACAACCAGTATAAGATAAACTATAACTACAAGAAGACGAAATACAACCCAAAGATGATGAAATACAACTGAATGAAGATGAAAGACAACTAGTAGTAGATGAAAGACAACCAGTAGAACATGAAGGACAACAAAGAAAATATGTAAGAAAACTAGAATAATATGAAATACAACAAGTAGAATATGTAAGAAAACCAACACAAGATGAATAACAACAAGAAGAAGATGAAAAACAACTTGTAGAACATGAAAGACAACTAGTAGAACTTGAAAGACAACAAGTGGAACATTAAAAAGTAGAACACGTAAGACAACTAGTACAAGACGAAAGACAAACCAGAAGTAGATGAAATACAACTAGTAAAACATGAAAGGAAAACATAAGAACATGTAGAACAATGACGACAAGATGCAAGATAACTAGTAAAAGGTGAAAGACAACCAGTAGTAGATGAAATAAAACTTGTAGAACCTAACAGACAAACCGTACAACATGAAAGAACACATGTACAAGACGAAAGACAACTAGAAGAAGATGAAATACAACAAGTTGAATGAAAGACCACCACTAGAACATGAAAGACAACCAGTACTAGAAGAAAATGAAATATAATAACTAAAACATGAATGACAACCAACACAAGATGAAAAACAACTAGAAGAAGATGAAATATAACCAATAGTGATGAAAAACAACGAGTAGAACATGAAAGACAACAAGTGGTACATGAAATAGAATCAGTAAATAATGAATGACAACCAACACAAGATGAAAAACAACTAGAAGAAGATGAAATACAACCAACAGTAAATGAAAAACAACGAGTAGAACATTAAAAAACAACAAGTAAAACATGACAGACAACCAACACAACATGAAATACAAATAGAAGAAGGCGAAAGACAACTAGTAGAAGTAGAAAGACAACTAGAAGAAGATGAAAGACAACAGGAAGATGATGAAATACATTCTGCAGTAGAACATCAATTACCACTAGTTGAACATGAAAGACAACTAGTAGTAGATGAAAGAAAACCAATAGAACATGAATGACAACTAGGAGAATATCAAAGACAACCAGTACAAGGTGAAAGACAACTAGTAGAAGATGAAAGACAACCAGAAGAATATGAAAAAGTAGAACATGTAAGACAACCAGTACAAGATGAAGGACAAGTAGAAGAATATGAAAAACAACTATAAGAAGATGAAATACAACTAGTAGTAATTAAAAGACAACAAGTAGAACATGAAAGAGAATAACAAGAAAATCTAAGATAAGTAGAACATGTCAGACAACTAGTACAAGATGAAAGATGAAATACAATTAGAAAAGAATGAAACAACTGAAAAAAGATGAAATACAACTAGTATTAGATGAAAGACAACAAGTACAACATGTACGACAACAAGTACAAGATGCAAGACATCTAGAAGAAAATGAAATACGCAGGTAGTTGATGAAAGACAACAAGTAAACAAGAAACACAATCTGTAGAACATGAAAGACAACCAACACAAGATGAATAACAACTAGAAGAAAATGAAAAACAACCAGTAGAATAGGAAAGACAACTAGTAGAACATGAAAGACAACTCATAGAATATGAAATACAACTAAAAAAAGATAAAATACAACCAATAGTCGATGAAAGACAACTAATAGAAAATCAAAGACAACTAGTAGAACATCAAGACGACCAATAAAATATGAAAAACAACAAGAAAAAGACAAAATACAACTTGTACAAAATGCAATACTACTAGAAGAAGATGAAAGACACCAAGAAAAAGATGAAATACAACTAGTAGTAGGTGAAAGACGACAAATAGAACATGAATGATAACTAGTAGAACTTGAGTGACAACAAGAAAATGAAAGATAACTAGAAGAAGATGATAATGTGGAGCATTTAAGACAACCAGTACAAGATGAAAGACAACTACAAGAAGATGAAAAACAACTAGTAGTAAATGAAAGACAACCTGTAGAACATGTAAGACAACTACGAGAAAATGAAAGACAACTAGCAGAACATGAAAGACAACGAGTACAAGATGAAATATAACTACAAGAAGATGAAATACAACCAAAAGATGATGAAATACAACTGAAAGAAGATGAAAAACAACCAGTAGTAGATGAAAGACAACAAGTAGAACATGAAGGACAACCAAGAAAATATGCAAGAAAACTAGAAGAATATGAAATACAACAAGTAGAACATGTAAGAAAACCAACACAAGATGAATAACAACCAGAAGAAAATGAAAAACAACTTGTAGAACATGAAAGACAACCAGTAGAACCTGAAAGACAACCAGTAGAACCTGAAAGATAACAAGTGAAAGATTAAAAAGTAGTACACGTAAGACAACAAGTGGAAGATTAAAAAGTAGAACACGTAAGACAACCAGTACAAGACGGAAGACAAACCAGAAGTAGATGAATACAACTAGTAGAACATGAAAGAAAAACATAAGAACATGTAGAACAACGACGACAAGATGCAAGATAACTAGGTGGAAGACAACCAGTAGTAGATGATATAAAACATGTAGAACCTGACAGACAAATCGTAGAACATGAAAGAACACATGTACAAGATGAAAGACAACGAGAAGAAAATGAAATACAACAAATAGTCGATGAAAGGCCACCACTACAACATGAAAGACAACCAGTATTAGAAGAAATTGAAACACAATCAGTAAAACATGAATGACAACCAACACAGGATGAAAAACAACTAGAAGAAGATGAAATACAAACAATAGTATATGAAAAACAACGATTAGAACATGAAAGACAACAAGTGGTACATGAAACAAAATTAGTAAATAATGAATGACAACTACAAGAAATAGAATACGTAAGACAACCAATATAAGATGAAAGACAACGAGTAGAACACGTAAGACAACCAATACAACATGAAAGACAAACCAGAAGTAGATGAAATACAACTAGTAGAACATGAAAGGAAAACAGAAGAATATGTGGAATAACGACGACAAGATGCAAGATAACTAGTAGAATATGTAAAACAACTACAAGAAGATGAAAGACAACCAGCAGAACATGAAGACAACCAGTACAAGATGAAATTAACTACAATAACACGAAATACAGCCAAAAGATGATGAAATACAACTGAAAGAAGATGAAAGACAACCAGTAATAGATGAAAGAGAACCAGTAGTACATGAAGGACAACCAAGAAATGATGTAAGAAACCTAGAAGAATACGAAATACAACAAGTAGAACATGTAAGAAAACCAACACAAGATGAATAACAACCAGAAGAAGATGAAAAACAACTTGTAGAACATCAAAAACAACTTGTAGAACATCAAAAACAACTTGTAGAACATGAAACACAACCAGTAGAACCTGAAAGACAAGTAGAACATGAATGACAACAAGTGGAAGATTAAAAAGTAGAACACGTAAGACAACCAGTACAAGAAGTAGATGAAATACAACTAGTAGAATATGAAAGGCAAACAGAAGAACATGTAGAACAACGACGACAAGATGCAAGATAACTAGTAAAAGGTGAAAGACAACCAATAGTAGATGAAATAAAACATGTAGAACCTGACAGACAAACCGTAGAACATGAAAGAACACATGTACAAGATGAAAGACAACTAGAAGAAGACGAAATACGACAAGTAGTAGATGAAAGACAACCACTAGAAGATGAAAGACAACCAGTACTAGATGAAAGATAATTAGAAGAAAATAAAATACAATCAGTAAAACATGAATGACAACTAACACAAGATGAAATACAACCAATAGTAGCAGAAAAACAACAAGTAGAACAAGAAAAACAACAAGTGGTACATGAAATACAATCAGTAAAAAATGAATGACAACCAATACAAGATGAAAAACAATTTGACGAATATGAAACACAACCAATAGTAGATGAAAAACAACAAGTAGAACATGAAAAACAACAAGTAGAATATGTCAGACAACCAACACAAAATGAAATACAAATAGAAGATGATGAAAGACAACTAGTAGAAGATGACAGACAACTAGAAGATGATGAAAGACAGCTAGAAGGAGATGAAAGACATCCTGCAGTAGAACATCAATGACCACTAGTAGAACATGAAAGACAAATAGTACAACATAATAGACAACTAGTAGTATATGAAAGAAAACAAATAGAACATTAATGACAACTAGAAGAATATCAAAGACAACCAGTACAAGGTGAAAGACAACTAGAAGAAGATAAAAGACAACCAGAAGAATATGAAAAAGTAAAACATGTAAGACAACCAGTACAAGATGAAAGACAACTAGAAGAAAGTGAAAAACAACTATAAGAAGATGAAATACAACTAATAGTAAATAAAAGACAACAAGTAGAATATGAAAGAGAATAATAAGAAAATCAAAGATAACCAGTAGAACATGTCAGACAACTAGTACAAGATGAAAGTTGAAATACAATTATATGTGGATGAAATACAACTAGTAGTAGATGAAAACAAGTACAACATGTAAGACAACCAGTACAAGATGCAAGACAACTAGAAGAAAATGAAATACGCAGGTAGTAGATGAAAGACAACAAATAAACAAGAAACACAATCAGTAGAGAAAGAAAGACAACTGACACAAGATAAAAAAGAACTAGAAGAAGATGAAAAACAACCAGTAGAATAGGATAGACAACCAGTATAACATGAAAGACAACTAATAGAACATGAAAGACAACTAGAAGAAGATGAAATACAACCAATAGTAGATGAATGACAACCAGTAGAACATTAAAGACGACTAATAAAACATGAAAGACAACTAGAAGAAGACAAAAAACAACTGGTAGAAAATGCAATACTACAAGAAGAAGATGAAAAACAACAAGAAAAAGATGAAATACAACCAGTAGTAGGAGAAAGATGACCAATAGAACATGAATGACAACTAGTAGAACTTGAGCGACAACTAAAAGATGAAAAGATAACTAGAAGTAGATGAAAATGTGGAGAATGTAAGACAACCAGTACAAGATGAAAGACAAGAAAATGAAAGACAACCAATAGAAAATTATAGACAACCAGTACAAGATGAAAGACAAGAAAATGAAAGACAACCAATAGAAAATTATAGACAACCAGTACAAGATGAAATATAACTACAACAAGATGAAATGCAACTGAAAGAAGATGTAAGACAACCAGTATTTGATGAAAGACAACCAGCAGAGCATGAAAGACAACCAAGAAAAGATGTAACAAAACTAGAATAATATGAAATACAACAAGTAGAACATGTAATAAAACCAACACAAGATGAATAACAACTAGAAGAAAATAAAAGCAACTTGTAGAACATGAAAAACAACTTGTAGAACATGAAACACAACCAGCAGAACCTGAAAGACAACCAGTAGAACCTGAAAGACAACAAGTGGAAGATTAAAAAGTAGAACACGTAAGACAACCAGTATAAAACGGAAGACAAACCAGAAGTTGATGAAATACTAGTAGAACATGAAAGACAAACATAAGAACATGTAGAACAACGACGACAAGATGCAAGATAACTAGGTGAAAGACAACTAGTAGTAGATGAAATAAAACATATAGAACCTGACGGACAAACCATAGAACATGAAAGAACACATGTACAAGATAAAGACTACTAGAAGAAGATGAAATACGACAAGTAGTAGATGAAAGACCACCGCTAGAACATGAAAGGCAACCAGTACTAGAACAAAATAAAATACAATCAGTCAAACATGAATGAAAACAAGATGAAAAACTACTAGAAGAAGATGAAATACAACCAATAGTAGCTGAAAAACAGCGAGTAGAACATGAAAGACAACAACTGGTACATGAAACACAATCAGTAAAAAATGAGTGACAACCAACACAAGATGAAAAATAACTAGAAGAAGATGAAATACAACCAATAGTAGATGAAAAAAAACGAGTAGAACATGAAAGACAACAAGTAGAACATGACAGACAACCAACACAAGATGAAATACAAATAGAAGATGATGAAAGACAACTAGAAGAAGATGAATGATAACTAGAAAAAGATGAAAGACATCCTGCAGTAGAACATCAATGACCACTAGTCGAACATGAAAGACAACTAGTGCAACATAACTAGTAGTATATGAAAGAAAACAAATAGAACATGAATGACAACTAGGAGAATATCAAAGACAACCAGTACAAGGTGAAAGACAACTAGAAGAAGATGAAAGACAACCAGAAGAATATGAAATTAATTCTAGGGGTTTATAGAAAAGGGTTAACAAAGTTGAGGGATTTATTAATGATCACTCAAAAGAGAGCAATGTTTTTTTTAATATTTATAAACTCGTAAATGCTATCGGTTCGGACTGCAAGCGCACAATCCTATCGAGTAGTATATTCGAGGTCGATCCACAGGGAATATTGGTTCAATGCTTTGAGCGATCGAATCACAATCTTTCGAAAGGCTAGATGAAATCTGTAAATTGAGAGATGTTGTTTTGATCAATGTAAATTAGGAAGCAATTAAAAGTAATTAAAATAAAGATAGAGATGAGAATTCCTAGGGTTTCGGCACACCATTGCCACTCAATCCGCCTTGACAATATATTCCTGTTGCGTCTGATTTCATATTGTTGTTGTTACATTCTAAATCTTTGATTTAATTAAAATATGCAAAAGGGCCTATTTGTGAAGTTTTATTTTTAAATTTTGCAATTTTATAAAATTGGAGGGACCTATGTGCAAAAGTACCATTAATTAATATGACAACCCTTCTCTCTCTCTTCCAAATCACCATTAAACCTTCTAATTTCGTGAGAGCTCAAGTGTTTGGCCGAAATAAAGAGAGAAAGAGAGATAGAGTGAATCGAACGTGAAATCGGGTCGGGATTTTCGGGAAATCGGAGATTCGAGCTAATTAGACGATCGAGATCATTTCTATAGCTTCGATTTGGTATGATTTTTCTTTCCTTGAAATCTCTCATAAACCCTAAATTTTTCTGAGTTGTTATATTTCTTTGAGAATTCGTATTTAAGTTCGATTGATTCGATATAACTCGATATTCGGTTTGATTTGGATTGATTCGATTGATTTTGATGAAAAATGGGAAAAAGGGGAAATTAGGGTTTGGTAAAAATGGTGGGATTTTGGGGAAATTACTAAATTTTCAGGTGTTATGCACCATTTGGATCTGAATTGATCGAGTTATAATCGTTCGAACATCTCGATTCGTGTTATTTGAGTAAATCATCCGTTTGAGCTGATTTTGGAGTTAGGGTTTTGTACCAAATTTGATACCAATTGAATTCATGGTTTAATTGTGTCGATTCTTGATAACCGAGAGGTGAATATACCTTCTGAATCGATGATACGTAGCAAGGGTTAACCGTGTCGAACCTCGATCACAATAAAATCTGTTCAAATCAAGACTGGCCGACCATTGGTGCGGCTGTACAAAATTCTAGATTCCGAATTTGGATTTGGTTCCTTCATGAAAGTTGTAGATCTTTTCGTTATGGTTTAGTCAAACTTTGTTTCACCCAAATCGGAGTCTGTATGACAAAGATATGGCCAAAATACGAACTGTGTGTCGACAGATATAATTTTGTGCGGCCTTCACGAATTTCGTGCGGCCCGCACGAGTACCCGCACAACTCTCGGACAAATCCGTGCGGCCCGCACAGAATCCGTGTGGCCCGCACAAAAGGCTGTTTTGCTCATTTTTCTTGATTTCTGCAATTTAAACCAAGGAAAGGCAAGTAACTTGATTATTCGGTACATTCTATACTACACTAAACCGTGTTTAACCTAATTTAACTCGATTTAACCTACGGGATACCAATCAAATGTTTTAATCGAATCTAAACGAATAAATAGGTGGTAAACCTACGAGGCATCGGATCTCGGGATCATTCGAGACGCCTGAGCCTTAGACGAGTGCGCTATATACTCAGGTGCGGGGTTTCTGGACTTGTTTGATAGTTTATATTCAGAATTAAACTGTGTTTCTTTTGACATGTTGATTATGGTTGAATTGCATTATCGGATTGTGTTGCATATGCATTGCATTGCCCTAATTAATTGGAACTCGGATTGTTAATCTGATTGATCTGCATGCTGGTATGGTATTCTTTGTGTATTGATCTGAATGATCTAATTTGGAATTAAAAGTCACCGTGATTTATATCACCATCGGTTGGTGGATATGGCATTACCGTCCCCCACCGTGGCGACGACACCCAGGGGGTGTGTTCGGATTTGTCAAAGTCTGGTGCACGGACTTTGACGACCCAGTATTCTAAAGCTTTAGATTGTCTGGCCCTCAGCAGTTCCCAGTACCGGTTGGGATGAGGGGTAAGTGACTCTGTATTATGAATTGGACTATATGTGACTTGTGTATCGGATGGCATTACCCAGGGGGTGAATGCGTTTGAATGGTCGATTGGTTTAAATGTATCGGAGGCATTACCCAGGGGGTGAATGTGGTTGGATTGACATTTGGTTTTTATATGAATTTTTCCGGATATGAAATGGAACCAGACTTTTATTTACACGGTTAATCCTATAACTACCAGATCTTCTGAATCCGAGTTAAACCAAATATTGTGTGATTGAATTTCGATTTGGCAATTCCTGAGTTGGATTTCATTTGGCTTATTGATGTCGGTTTTATGCGTGCATGTTTATATATCATTATGAACTGTTCTGAGCTTTATTTGTGCTTTATTTTTGAATATAATCTGTGATTGCAAGTCCAGGAGCGAAACGTGGCAAATTTATCGCACTGAGAAATTTATTTCTCACCCCCTCTTTGGGTTATCTTTTCAGGTTCCGGGTCAGCAGATCCGAGAGAGGCACGAGGTCGGTAGGCCTGGTTATTCCGCTGCTTAGACTGTCTGGTATGGTGACATTAGAGATTATGTATATAGATATGTTTTGGGTGATGTACATATATAGTCTCTATGTCATTTTTGTGGTGCGTATCCATCGAGATACGGGTTTGTATGATATTACCTGACCAGCTGGGATTTTATGTTATTTGTTGTTGGTTGTTTGTTTATGTTTTCAGTTCTTATTATATCGTAATTGCCTTGTAGGCATACGGGAAACCGTATGTCTACGGCAGGAGAGCACCTGTCGCGCCTCGTTGGGCCGCGGGGTGTGACAGGTCCCCCTTTGGTGGTATCAGAGCATGGTTTAGAACCTGAACCAGACTTGTTTGGATACGTGAGTGGTATGCGTATTAATTGGGGCCGGCACGACTATACGAATGTCGTATGATAAATAAGGAATATAGAATATTATAAACTAACTTTGTCTATTCAGCAAATGGAAACACGCCGAGGTAGAGGCAGAGGCAGAGCTCGTAGGAATCCGGAACCTAGTCCGGAACCAATTGGTGAGCCAGTTGGGGCTCAAGCTGGGGCTGGTCCAGCTGGTGCTGGAGTTGCTGGAGGAGCTGGTAGGGACCGGGACTTAGATGACCGGTTGATTGCGGCCTATGAGAGAGGTCGTCAGGCTCAGATGCGGGATGTCGCACCAGTGGTTCACGGTGGGGCACCCGAAGAGTTCAGAAGGTTATATGATGCATTCATACGTTTGAATCCGCCGCGTTATGATGGAACCGGCGGGTATGCGGCAGCTGAAGAATGGTTGGCTCAGATCAATGCGAAGCTGAATCTATGTCGTGCCCCTGATGATAACAAAGTGGAGTTAGTGGAGCAACAGTTAGAAAGTGATGCTCGATTTTGGTGGGACGGGGCCCGACATAACTTTGAAGGGGAGGAAGCGAGGATTCCTTGGGAATGGTTTGAGCAACAATTTAATAGGAGGTTTATGAGCAACTTGCAACGTGAAGCATTACGGAGGAAATTTCTGGAGTTGAGGCAAGACGGGCGTCCGGTGGTGGAATATAATAGTGAGTTCTTGGCATTATCTCGCTATGCAACGGATGTGAGGAATGAGGTGGA
Organism: Carex parvula; assembly: GCA_025461045.1. Taxonomy (NCBI): domain Eukaryota; kingdom Viridiplantae; phylum Streptophyta; class Magnoliopsida; order Poales; family Cyperaceae; genus Carex; species Carex parvula. The sequence goes on along the minus strand of JAJGRW010000233.1, from coordinate 69,059 downwards.
AAGGTACCATAGACAATACTTGGACGGGTTGGATGGCAACATCTCTATGATCGTGGATACTCCGATGGCGAGGGAATTACAAACAATGATGGATCATGCCGAACAAGTTGAGATGCATGGTAAGCGGAGAAAGACGCAAGTGAATGAAAGGAATGTGAAACAACGGGAGGATCAGAGTAGGCAAGTATCAAAGTCGAGGGGAGGATCATCATATACTAGACCCCCTCGGTCGAACATGGCACCGAGACCCCCATTCAGACAGACCTCCACGCCGGGTTGTAAACCGGCGATGCCTTCGCAATGGTGCCGATCATGCAACCAAGCACACGATGAGATTGAGTGTAGGCGCAAGGCGAGCGCTTGTTTCATATGTGGTAGCACGGGACATTGGGCGAGGGAGTGCCCGAATTCGCTTATAAGAATGCAAGGCGCTAGTGGCGCAGGAGGGTCAGCTAGCGTTGGGCGTGGCGCGCCGACGGGGCGCGGACGTGGCGCATTTCAAGCTAGCGGGGCTAACGCCAGCAGGGCTAGCAGCATTGGTAGCACCGGCAGGGCGGCGGCGCATGCACTTAACATCGCTGGAACTTCGCGCGACGCTGCAACTGAGCAGGGACGTGGCCAGACCGACGTCATGACAGGTTTACTCTCTATATCTGATCATGATGCGTATTGTTTGATTGATACGGGGTGTAGTCATTCGGTGGTGTCGAGGGTGTTCGTGGAAAAGTGTAGTTGGCCAATTGAAACGAGTCACCAAATTTTAAACGTTCAAACCCCATTTGGATCAACTGATCAAGAAATTACTATATGCCGAAACCGAAATATTAAAGTAGATGGAAGGGAATTCGAAGCTGATTTGTTGGTTATGGATATTGTGGGGTATGATGTCTTGTTGGGAATGGATTGGTTGACGAGGCACGCGGCAACTATCGATTGTCCGCATCGACGGATTCATTTTGCGAATTCAAGAGGTATGTCATGTATTTTGAAATGTAGAGAACTTGGGGAACTAACACCGTGTGTTTCTGTTGTAGAAGTGAGACATTTATTAGAAACAGGATGTACAGCTTATCTGGTGGCCGTGGTGTATGCGGCTGCGGCAGTTCCAGAGATCAGCACTATACCGGTGGTTTCAGAATTTGTCGATGTATTTCCGGAAGAGATTGTGGGGTTACCACCTGAGCGAGAAGTGGAGTTCGGTATCGAACTAGTACCGGGCACAACACCGATTTCAAAGGCGCCGTATCGAATGGCACCGGCAGAACTGAAAGAACTAAAGGCGCAGTTGGAAGACATGTTGGAGAGTGGGTTTATCAGACCTAGCACATCGCCGTGGGGTGCGCCAGTGTTGTTTGTCAAGAAGAAAGATGGAACGTTGCGGTTGTGCATTGATTACCGCGAGCTGAATAAGGTAACCGTGAAAAATAAGTATCCGTTACCTCGGATTGATGATCTGTTTGATCAGTTGCAGGGATCTTCGGTATATTCGAAAATTGATCTGAGAACAGGGTACCACCAGTTGAGGATTCGGCCTAGCGACGTGGACAAGACGGCATTCCGTACAAGGTACGGGCACTATGAATACCTGGTTATGCCATTTGGGCTGACGAACGCACCGGCAGCGTTCATGGATATGATGCAACGGGTATTTCACGATCTATTGGATTCGACGGTTGTGGTTTTCATTGATGATATCTTGGTGTATTCGCGCTCCCGAGAAGAACATGAGGTACATCTTAGAATTGTTTTGCAAAGGTTGCGGGAACATCAGTTATTCGCAAAGTTTTCGAAGTGTGAATTTTGGTTGGATGAGGTTACCTTTCTCGGGCATATTGTTTCGGGAAAAGGATTAGCGGTGGATCCGGAAAAGATTCGGGCTGTTACCGAATGGCAGAGGCCGAAGACAGTTACGGAGATTCGTAGCTTTTTGGGGTTAGCCGGGTACTACAGGAGGTTTGTACTCGGGTTTTCGCGGTTGGCTGCACCACTTACAAAATTGCTGCATAAAGGTGTGAAGTTCGATTGGGGTACCGCGCAAGATAAGAGCTTTGAGGAATTGAAGAGTCGGCTGGTATCCGCACCGATCCTTGCTATGCCGACTGCTGATAAAGAGTATACGGTTTATACCGATGCATCGCGATCAGGGTTGGGTTGCGTATTGATGCAAGATGATCACGTAATTGCCTATGCATCTCGGCAATTGCGACCGCACGAGCAAAACTACCCGACTCATGACTTGGAGTTAGCGGCGGTGATATTTGCGTTGAAGATTTGGCGGCATTATTTGTATGGCGTGAGATGCCGTATATTTACTGATCATCAGAGTTTGAAATACATCTTCACGCAAAAGGAATTGAATTTGAGGCAAAGAAGGTGGTTGGAATTGATGAAAGACTACGATTTGGATATCCAGTATCACGCGGGAAAAGCGAACAGTGTAGCAGATGCGTTAAGCAGAAAGAGTCAGGTAAACCTGGCGTCGGTAATCACAAGTGAAAAGCATCTTCTTGAGGAAATGCGTAGGTTGGAAATTCATGTTGGCGCATCACGCGAATTAGCGTTGGAAGTGGCATCTAAGTGTGGTAAAAGCGAGGTGGGGACTAGCGCAACTGCAATTGCGTCGGTTGTGCTAGCGGCGGTTGAGATCCGATCGGAATTACACGAACAGATTCGTGCAGCGCAACAGGATGATCCGAAATGTCAGAAATTTAAATTGCACTACGAGTCAAATGCTGATTCCTCGTTTAAAGTTCAAGGAGATGGTATTTTGAGGTTTCACGATCGCATTTGTGTACCAAATAAATCTGAGTTGAAAGATGTGGTTCTATCGGAGTCGCACGACTCGGGTTATGCTATTCATCCGGGGGAAGTGAAAATGTATCAAGATTTGAAGAAGTATTTTTGGTGGCCGAAAATGAAGCGAGACGTGCAAAGGTACGTTGAAAAGTGTCAGATTTGTCAGCAAGTTAAAGCGGATCGAAGGAGGAAAGCGGGGTTGTTGAGACCGTTGGAAATACCTACGAGAAAATTTGAGTCGATCACAATGGATTTTGTATCCGGGTTTCCGAGGACAGTTAATAGATACAACACGGTTTGGGTGATTGTGGACCGGCTGACGAAGATAGCTCATTTCATTCCGCTACGGATTGAGACGTCGGGGCAAGAATTAGCGGAGTTGTTCTTGAAGTATCAGTTCAAGTACCACGGTTGCTCACGCTATATCGTTTCGGACCGAGATCCTCGGTTCACTTCTCATTTCTGGGAGAGCTTTCAAGAGACAATGGGTACTAAGCTGAGGTTCAGTACAGCGCATCATCCTCAGACGGACGGTCAGTCTGAGCGCACTATTCAGACATTGGAAGACATGTTACGCTCTTGTGCGCTAAGTTTAAAAGGTTCGTGGGTTGATCACTTGTATCTGGTGGAGTTCGCTTATAACAACAGTTATCACTCGAGCATTGGTATGTCACCGCAAGAGGCGCTGACGGGGCAGCAGTGTAGTACTCCGTTGTGGTGGGGACCAGCGGGTACATATCCGCCTACGGGACCGCAAATGTTAGAAGAAATTGCGGAGAAAACGAAAATGGTTCTGAGTCGACTCAAGTCAGCTCAAGAAAGACAAAGGAAATATGCGGATGTTCATCGAAGACCGTTGGAATTCCAAGAAAGTGATCACGTATGGCTTCGTGTTTCGCCTGTCAGAGGCGTGCACAGATTTGGTGTTTCGGGGAAGCTAAGTCCTCGTTATATTGGGCCGTTTCAGATTTTGCGACGAGTTGGACCGGTAGCATACGAGCTTGCACTACCACCAGCGTTGGACCGGGTTCATCCGGTGTTTCATGTATCACAGTTGCGTAGATATGTGCGAGATCCGTCGCATTGTATTGACCATTCGGATTTACACGTGCAAGATGATCTGACCTATCAAGAGGAACCGATGCGAATATTGGATCGAAAAGAACAGCGGCTACGAAGCAAGGTGATCCGACTTGTGTTGGTAAAATGGGGACGACATTCCGATAAGGAAGCGACGTGGGAGCTCGAGGAGAGCATCCGAGAAAAGTATCCGGAGTTGTTCGACAAATAAGGTACGAAAGCAAGTTCAGCGGACTGAACTTCATTTTAAGGGGGGGAGAATTGTTACATTCTAAATCTTTGATTTAATTAAAAATATGCAAAAGGGCCTATTTGTGAAGTTTTATTTTTAAATTTTGCAATTTTATAAAATTGGAGGGACCTATGTGCAAAAGTACCATTAATTAATATGACAACCCTTCTCTCTCTCTTCCAAATCACCATTAAACCTTCTAATTTCGTGAGAGCTCAAGTGTTTGGCCGAAATAAAGAGAGAAAGAGAGATAGAGTGAATCGAACGTGAAATCGGGTCGGGATTTTCGGGAAATCGGAGATTCGAGCTAATTAGACGATCGAGATCATTTCTATAGCTTCGATTTGGTATGATTTTTCTTTCCTTGAAATCTCTCATAAACCCTAAATTTTTCGAGTTGTTATATTTCTTTGAGAATTCGTATTTAAGTTCGATTGATTCGATATAACTCGATATTCGGTTTGATTTGGATTGATTCGATTGATTTTGATGAAAAATGGGAAAAAGGGGAAATTAGGGTTTGGTAAAAATGGTGGGATTTTGGGGAAATTACTAAATTTTCAGGTGTTATGCACCATTTGGATCTGAATTGATCGAGTTATAATCGTTCGAACATCTCGATTCGTGTTATTTGAGTAAATCATCCGTTTGAGCTGATTTTGGAGTTAGGGTTTTGTACCAAATTTGATACCAATTGAATTCATGGTTTAATTGTGTCGATTCTTGATAACCGAGAGGTGAATATACCTTCTGAATCGATGATACGTAGCAAGGGTTAACCGTGTCGAACCTCGATCACAATAAAATCTGTTCAAATCAAGACTGGCCGACCATTGGTGCGGCTGTACAAAATTCTAGATTCCGAATTTGGATTTGGTTCCTTCATGAAAGTTGTAGATCTTTTCGTTATGGTTTAGTCAAACTTTGTTTCACCCAAATCGGAGTCTGTATGACAAAGATATGGCCAAAATACGAACTGTGTGTCGACAGATATAATTTTGTGCGGCCTTCACAAATTTCGTGCGGCCCGCACGAGTACCCGCACAACTCTCGGACAAATCCGTGCGGCCCGCACAGAATCCGTGTGGCCCGCACAAAAGGCTGTTTTGCTCATTTTTCTTGATTTCTGCAATTTAAACCAAGGAAAGGCAGTAACTTGATTATTCGGTACATTCTATACTACACTAAACCGTGTTTAACCTAATTTAACTCGATTTAACCTACGGGATACCAATCAAATGTTTTAATCGAATCTAAACGAATAAATAGGTGGTAAACCTACGAGGCATCGGATCTCGGGATCATTCGAGACGCCTGAGCCTTAGACGAGTGCGCTATATACTCAGGTGCGGGGTTTCTGGACTTGTTTGATAGTTTATATTCAGAATTAAACTGTGTTTCTTTTGACATGTTGATTATTGGTTGAATTGCATTATCGGATTGTGTTGCATATGCATTGCATTGCCCTAATTAATTGGAACTCGGATTGTTAATCTGATTGATCTGCATGCTGGTATGGTATTCTTTGTGTATTGATCTGAATGATCTAATTTGGAATTAAAAGTCACCGTGATTTATATCACCATCGGTTGGTGGATATGGCATTACCGTCCCCCACCGTGGCGACGACACCCAGGGGGTGTGTTCGGATTTGTCAAAGTCTGGTGCACGGACTTTGACGACCCAGTATTCTAAAGCTTTAGATTGTCTGGCCCTCAGCAGTTCCCAGTACCGGTTGGGATGAGGGGTAAGTGACTCTGTATTATGAATTGAACTATATGTGACTTGTGTATCGGATGGCATTACCCAGGGGGTGAATGCGTTTGAATGGTCGATTGGTTTAAATGTATCGGAGGCATTACCCAGGGGGTGAATGTGGTTGGATTGACATTTGGTTTTTATATGAATTTTTCCGATATGAAATGGAACCAGACTTTTATTTACACGGTTAAACCTATAACTACCAGATCTTCTGAATCCGAGTTAAACCAAATATTGTGTGATTGAATTTCAATTTGGCAATTCCTGAGTTGGATTTCATTTGGCTTATTGATGTCGGTTTTATGCGTGCATGTTTATATATCATTATGAACTGTTCTGAGCTTTATTTGTGCTTTATTTTTGAATATAATCTGTGATTGCAAGTCCAGGAGCGAAACGTGGCAAATTTATCGCACTGAGAAATTTATTTCTCACCCCCTCTTTGGGTTATCTTTTCAGGTTCCGGGTCAGCAGATCCGAGAGAGGCACGAGGTCGGTAGGCCTGGTTATTCCGCTGCTTAGACTGTCTGGTATGGTGACATTAGAGATTATGTATATAGATATGTTTTGGGTGATGTACATATATAGTCTCTATGTCATTTTTGTGGTGCGTATCCATCGAGATACGGGTTTGTATGATATTACCTGACCAGCTGGGATTTTATGTTATTTGTTGTTGGTTGTTTGTTTATGTTTTCAGTTCTTATTATATCGTAATTGCCTTGTAGGCATACGGGAAACCGTATGTCTACGGCAGGAGAGCACCTGTCGCGCCTCGTTGGGCCGCGGGGTGTGACAGTTGTTTAATGAAAGACACCACATAGGTCACTGCGATTTATGTTACGCAAGAATGACAGATCTTTCACCGAGATTCTACATATGACACTGCGATTTTCCTTACGCAAATGTCTGATCTCTCAAATACCCCAAATTACTACACAGATCACTGCGATTTACTTTACGCAAGTGATAGAATTTGGTACGCGTTTTGTTGGTCTGGTTTATGGTTTCCCCGCTAAGGTTTTCTTCACATAAACCTAATAGATCTCAACGAGGCTAATTCATACAAATAGTTTCTCTTGCCATTAAAGCACTGTCACTACCCTAACGGTCTCAAACTAGATCATTGAAATTAGATGAAGAGATAGTAAATCACAAAAGTATTTTGTTTCAACAACAAGAAATCATAATCAACAGAAATATATATATCAAAACATCAAGAGTAACAAGGTTTACTGCCTAGCCCTAAGAAAAGGAACTTAGCCGCGGAACGGCATTGTTACAAGCACTCCTCTCTTCTCTCTTTAATCAAATCTAACCCTAATTACAAAGATAACTAATTCTTCTGCCCAGGGGCCTTATATAGGAGTGTAGGGACGTGTAGAGGTTGAGTAGGGGCTAAGAAACTGATCTGGAAACAGCTGTCGGCAGTTATTCCCCAAGAGGTGCCTTCGGATACGGACCGTATTGGGCAATACAGTCCGTATTAGGACCTTGACGGTTAGGATTTAATGCTTCCAGCGCTATCTCCTGGTCTGTGCTAGGCCTGGTCCGTATTAGCCAATACGGAACGTAACAGAGACTTAGTCGATGAGCGTCGCTGATCCGATTGACCTGATTCTAGCTCCATTTGGTGTAAAATAGTCCCAAAACCTGTATTCTGCAATAAAACATAAAGAAGGGTGACAGTAGCATTTTTCTCTAATAAAGTAAACATAAGTGCGAGAAAATATGCAAAACCTAAGCCAAAACCCTACGTAAATCATCATTATTTTGACTCTGATCAATTAAATAATTTTCAGCCCATCAAGGGTAAATAGGAAATTGAAGAACTTTTCAAGGGTACATGAGAAATTAACCCTAACATAAATTGGAGATATTATATAGAGGAGATGTCTAGACTGTAGTGGATGTGAAATTTTTAACCCAGCCATGAAGGCAGATGCAGTCACTAATGTAAACTACATATGAACAAAATTACATCAAGTTATTATTTATTAACTACATGTATCAAAAATACATTTTACTCACATGTTGCAACTTATAAGAAGATGTTACTGAATGGAGGGCCGATGAGGCAAATGTTGACAAGGACGAGAGCGCTTTGTATATTACTGTTGTTGGTGGATCAAGCCGTGGCAGGATATGAGGCTTTGGAAGCGTGCTTGATCCTAAGCTGCCAACAGCAACCACACGAGCGAGGGCAACCCATGCACCATCTTCTGTTTCTGGGATGACACAATGATGGGGGTTTAGGGTTTAGAGTTCAGGGCAACCCATGAATAAATGAACGCAATCTTAGTGCAAGAACGAGATCAACGTCTTAATGAGGAGCGAGAAGAGTGGAAAAGAATGCAAGCAGAAAATAACGTCATGTTCAGGCAATTGTTCACAATGATGGGGTGCAAAGGCCTAACTTACAGGTAGGAAATAGAATTATTTTCAATATCAGCACATGATTCAAGAATTTTTACAAACTTTATAACATCATGGTTATAAAGTAATTGCGGGTATATTACTGAAATTATACATAGCCTACCAATCAAGATTCATGTGTTAAAGTATTGTATGAAAATATATAATTTACTGTTAATTTCTGAATTTTTATATTTATTGTCACTTGATTTACTGTGTATTTCTGATTGCTAAAATTTCATTCAAATTGATTCATGTTTAACTTAGGCTCAAGGTTACAGTCATGAACCTCTACATGTTGGTGTAGTGGGGAATATCACTAATTTGCAGGTTAAATTGTTAACTTAAATACTAGATGATGTTAATATTACTCACTAACCAGATGTTGAAATGTCCATATTCTAACATAATTCTCCAATGTTTAATGCTTAGGGCAAGGTAGCACAACTATACCTCAAACTCAGGAAGGAGCTTCAGGAATGCTGATGGCCATCTCTCAGGTATCATATCTATAGTTGGAACCTTATTTTTTTAGGTATCTATATGTTGTATTATGAAAGTTTTTATTTCTAGATTTTTAGGTATCATACTTAAAAACAAATATAGCTGACCTAATTTAGCTTGTATTTGGTGATCTCTATTCCAAGAATTATCCTACCTCTATAAGGCAGCCCGGCTGTTTTTGTTCAGTGGTTGTGCTGCTTTTCTTGGGTTGGTCTTGGTACTGACTGTGCTGACACCAGCCTTGTGATGTTTCTGTTGTTGCTGCGCTGGTACCTGTGATGGTACTAGCCTTGTCTTGATTTCTTTTGGCTGTGTTGTTCGTATTATTGATGTGCTGGTACCATCCTTCTCTTGACAAGCAAGCACAACTCAAGCAACATAAAACCATTATCAATACTAACTTCTATTCCTATTATTGATGTGTTGGTACATGTGATGTTCCTATTATTGCTTTGCTAGTACCCGGTGTTGGTACAATGCAAATAATACTAACTTTTATTCTATGCTAATGTGGTATATGTAGGGTCTAGGTGCTGACTTTATACAATCAGATGGGAGAGGCACTTTCCAAGCACTCCTCAATGTGCAATCTAGAGAAGAGATGGCAACATGTCAAGCCGCAATCAACCAATGGTTCGGGGAAGAAAACCAGAACAACCCCGACAACCAGCCCTTCTAGTGTGGGGTTTTGTCAACCTTTATCACAGAAAAAAAATGTATGTTGTAGCTACAAAAATAGTAGGCTCTTTTTGTAAATTTTTGGTGATGGGTCGTGCTTATATTTTGGGTATAGAAAAAAAAAATGGTCGTGCTCTTTTTGGTCTTATGTTACAATGCATGCTTGAATTTAAAATGTTGATTAATGATAATTAAAATGTTACTCTCCATGTTTTATTGTATTGTTCTTATTATGTTTCAATGGGAAATGAAAAAGATTTCTTGCTTACCACTGGGTTGGTACCAAATTGGTACCGGGAGGATTATAGAAATTTGGCACGATAATAATTTGTTGGAACATTAATTATTTTCATCGGAATATCATTACAAAGATGGGGTAAATTGCAGGCAAAAGGTCCAACTGATATCCTTGCAAATAATCTGGTGGGGCCCACCAGCATTAACCATGCAAATAACCTGGTGGGGACCACCTTTATTACCCATGCAAATAAACAAGGGGCCCCACCTTCTCTATCCATGCAATTACTCCCTTCACTTGCTTGCAATAACCCGTGTGGGACCCACGTTCTTTAACCTTGCAATTACTCAGTTGTCTATCCTTGCAAATACTAAGGTGGGGCCCACGCTCTTTATCCTTGCAAATACTAAGATGGGGTCCACGCTCTCTATCCTTGCAAATACTTCCTGCAGGCGCCAATTCGCAGACTTGTTGCATGCGTACTTGTTACATGAGCAAGCTCATGCAACAAGATTGCGAAAAGTTATTACATGTGTAGCCCATGTAACAAGTCTGAAATTGAGTATTTGCATGAAGGCTTGTATCATGGGTAGTTGTTACATGGTTAACCCATGTAACAAGCCTTTTTTGGATAGCTCAACCGAAATTTTACCCATGTAAAAAACCAAAATTCTAGTAGTGGTTAATCATGTGATTGATACCGTGTAATTTGTGGAATGTAAATCAAAAGTCTTTTTTTTTAATGACTAATTTATATATATTAAACAAATTGAGTTTATACCCATCAAGCTAGCTAACTAGCTTCTTCAATAATATTTTCTAAATTCCAAAATAAAATAAAGTATTTATCTATCAGAACTTCATTTGCTTTTATATTTTTCTCATACTAATAACCTAGTTAAAAAAATGATGGGCATCTTAGATGAAAGAAAATCAATTTGGTTTTGGTTTTGGCTTTGGCGGTAAAACAAAATGAATTTTTGAACGTAATTTTCTTTTTTGTTTCTACACGCAATAGATGAAAGAAAGGTTTAGAATTCGTCCAAGAAAAGGTGGTGAAAGAGAATTAAAACCTTGGAAACGCAAGAGGGAACATAATATTTGGTTTTGGCGGTTTTTCCACATTGGTAGTTAGACGAGCAAAGTTATCATCTTTATTTTTTAAGCAATGCTTTTTATATTTCCACTATATTAAGCGTAACTAAGGATATGAGTAAATATTTAAATAAAGGGTATAATGGTCACTTTTATAATATTAAAAGTTCTTAATAAATTAACGAGATAAACTATGAATGTATACATAACACATACCAGAAATACTACATTTACCAAACAAACAACATTTACAATTACATCTCATATTATTAGTTACATGAATAACATTATAACTAAAAAATGAAAATATTGGAGCACATTTATACACAATATTTTATTATTAAAAACCGTGTATGATCAATATTGGAGTAAATTTTCTAAAGCGTGCTTTCTTGGTTTGAACACGGATTTAATGAAAATTTTGAGAAAACGTGTATGATGTATAGTGTATATATGCTTAGCATTTTTGTAGCAGTGTATATCAAACACAAAATAACATGTTGAAGTAGACCCTCATGAATTTGAATTTATTTTTTGTGGTGGTGGCACTGGATGCCGACATTTTTATTAATATCCAAAGTTTAATACAAATTATTAATTATATCCAGAATCGGACCAATTATCGATATATACCCAAGCCGGCCATTTTCTGGCCGGCTATGTACCCTCCCTAAGCCGGCCATTTTATGGCCGGCTATGTACCTTTTTTTTTTTTTTTTTTACCCGCATTTCACCCTTTATATACCCCTTTTTCTCTCTCTCCTCTCACAATTCTCCCATCTTCAACCGAATTCTCTCTTCTTTAAGGTAAATTTTTTTTTATCTAATTTAATTTTTAATTTATTTATTTTAGGGTTTAGGATTTAGGTTTTAGGTGTTATAATTTAGATTATGTTGTTGTAATTTAGTGTAATTAGCTAAGTTAACCAATATTTAGTTTAATTAGCATAATTGACCAATATTTAGGGTATTTTGGCCTTTTTTACCATAATTATGCTGATTAAGCGTAATTTTACCGAAATTAGCACTTTTGACCAATATTTAGGGTATTTTGGTCTTTTTTACCATAATTAGGCTAATTAAACGCAATTTAGTGTAATTAGCACAGATGACCAATATTTAGAGTATTTTGGCTTTTTTTACCATAGTTATGCTTATTAAGCGTAATTTTACCGAAATTAGCACGTTTGACCAATTTTTAGGGTATTTTGGCATTTTTTACCATAATTATGCTGATTAAGCGTAATTTTACCGAAATTAGCACGTTTGACCAATTTTTAGGGTATTTTGGTCTTTTTTACCATAATTAGACTGATTAAGCGTAATTTAGTGTAATTAGCACAGATGACCAATTTTTAGGGTATTTTGGTCTTTTTTACCATAATTAGGCTGATTAAGCATAATTTAGTGTAATTAGCACAGATGACTAATATTTAGGGTATTTTGGCCTTTTTTACCATAATTATGCTGATCAAGCGTAATTTCACCGAATTTAGGTTATTTTAGATATCAGGATGCCTAGAGCACGGCCTACCCAGCGTCCAGTAGTGGACGAGCCGATCAGTACCAGCAGCACGGAGCACATCAGTCCTCTCCTGTGGATTCCCCACAGCGAGCACCGAGTCTCACTGGCTTCTCGTGAGGTACGTTCCTTTTCTTATATTTTCATTAAATTTTGTTGGATTTAAATTTTAGTATGTTGTCACCATGCGGATTACATTTTTCAACGTAGGACACGGATCTTCTAGATGTGAAGTTGAGGTGCGTTCACATGAGGTACTACGAGGTGATGGAGCCGTACCTCATCAACCTGGGTCTCTACCAGGTTGTGGACATCGTGCGGACAGAGAAGAGCATCATCAATGCATCTCTCATCGCTGGACTGGTGGAGCGATGGCGTCCCGAGACGCACACGTTTCACATGCCATTCGGAGAGATGACAGTGACTCTCCAGGATGTGAGTGCTCTCTGGGATTTGTCTATCCGTGGCACACCCGTCGGCGGCATCTCTGACAGCACCACCTTCGCAGGTTATGTCGAGGAGTTGTTGGGAGCTGATCCTTCCTATATCATTGGGGACCATGGGAGGTCGAAGTTCCATTTGCGGATGACGAGGTTACGGCAGTACTTCATCGCGGGTCTCTCGGCAGATTCCACCGAGCTGGAGATTCAGAGGTAAATTTTTATTAATATCTACTAATTAATTTATAATACGATGATTCTATTAGAATTTTATATGTTTTGTATTGCAGATATACACGGGGCTACGTGATGGACCTTTTTGGTTCTGTCATGTTTCCTGATTTCAGCGGTGATCAGATGCCGATGATGTATCTCCCGTTGCTGATGGAGATTGAGCGGCCGACGTTGTACAACTGGGGTGGAGTGGCGTATCTGTACTACCACCTGTGTCGTAGTAGTGAGGTAAGTCACCAACTCTTATTTTAGTGTAAATTATTTAATCAATCAATCCATCAAAATACACTGACGTGTAATGTTCTTGAAAATGAAGCCGACGGCGAAGCAGATGTACGGGCCGGTACTCCTGCTTCAGCACTGGTCGTGGTCACGGCTACCGGTGGGCCGTCCTATCCCCAATGAATCGCCGAATTGGGGAGAGCCAGATGTGTTTCACTGCCCGGCATACGCCAAGAAGTGGTACGGTTTCCACCACTACCAGGATCGGACCCACGGTGCTACTGTTGGGATCAAGCCAGTCCGGTCAGAGCTTCAGAGTTTTCCTGAGCCTCTTGTTGAGTGGACGCCGTACGATCAGTTGTACGAGGAGTTCCTCTTGCCGGGCAGTGTGACTAACGAGCAGGAGCGGGAGATGTGGTTCTATCGAGGTCCACTCATACATTTCTGGATAGTGGAGCACCACTATTCAGATCGGGTGCTCCGCCAGTTTGGTCGAGCGGCGTTGATTCCCATAGACCCATCTTTGCCGAGTTACACGCACAGAGACCTGCACCGGTAAGTCGTAGTCTATTGTATTTATTAAATAAATCATATTACTTGATAGTTTTTTATTGCAACTAACGTCTTCTTTACAGCGTTACCCACCGAGCGCGACTGGATAAGGACTGGAGCACCCATTACGATGCATACTACACGACGGCCTTGGATCCTCAGTATGCAGACTTCTATCACGAGCCAGATGTGCTTCAGCAGACCCAGGGGGATCCCCAGTTGAGGTACGATGTATGGTACACGCAGGTCTGCATGGCGAGTGTCTATCTGCAGGGTGATTACGGTGCCCATCTCCGCGACAGGATCAAAACGGATGATGGTTACCATCCCAACGGTCGTGGATGGGCTCGCCAGGTAAAGCACCTAAAACCACAAGGTTTGATCTAACTTAGTAATACATCAAGGTTTGATCTGACATGCTAAATTTTTTTCAGCTTTTGGCCGCGATCAAGGAGTGCGGGCATGGGATCCGCATGCTGGGAAAGAAGAACTGGAGACGGCTTGGGTACCGCACCCTCAAGAAGAATGCGAATGTGGTTGAGGATGCCGGGCACGGTGGAAAGATCATCGGTATGCTGCGAGACGCCAGAGAGAACATCAACTCCGCCAGTACCGACAGTCTCCACGGGCGATGCCAGATGGGATACTGCCGAGCAGATACTGAGGTCTGCCGATGCCCCAGATGAGCCCGAGAGAGACGGAGCCTGGCCGCGCTGGCGCCGGGCGAACGCCGGAGTACCGCCTCAACGATATTCCCCCTCTCCGTTTTAGTTGTATTTTTACTAGTTTTGTACTATTTATATTTGATATACTATTTATATTTGGTATATTTGGATTATCCTATATTTCGGTTCTTGTGTATGTGTGCTTTTATGGTACTATTTTTATATTTTACATATCAAAATAAATTATCATGATAATGCTAAACAGAAAATATAACAACATTAAAATAGTAGCACAACATAAAAAATAGTACCACAATGTAGCGTATTTCAATTAATATAGCGTATTATAAAGTAATGTAATGTAATTTAGCGTAATTTAACATAATATAGTGTTATTCAATATAATTTCAATTAATATAGCATATTTTAGTATAAATATGCTAATTATATATCAAAAGAAGTAATATAACAAATAATTTAAATAAAAAATTTTCAATTTTCAGTGTTAAATTTCAATACTTTGATCTTCATAGTGTCTTTCTCTAAAATGCGGGTAAAAAAAAAAAAAAAAGGTACATAGCCGGCCATAAAATGGCCGGCTTAGGGAGGGTACATAGCCGGTCAGAAAATGGCCGGCTTGGGTATATATCGATAATTGGTCCGATTCTGGGTATAATTAATAATTTGTATTAAACTTTGGATATTAATAAAAATGTCGGCACTGGATGGCAATAACAACAATACTCACTTTATAATGACATCACTCGTTGGCATCCTTCCTTTGAGATAAAACTTTTTGTTGTTTCCTTCCTCCATGCATGATTGGAGAAAACATGCATCATGCAATCCCAACTTTCTAAGGTTTCAGTTTCTTTTCTTGTATAAAGAGTGACGGCTCCTCTCTCTCTCTCTCTCTCTCTCTCTCTCTCTAATCTCTCTCATCTCTTCTTTGAAAGCTGGCTGTGGATGCAAAGTGTTTCTCTCTTTCACTCTCAATCAATCAATCTAATGACAATGATATGATGTACTCTGAAAATAGAAAAAAAAAAAAAACAAATGCCAATATAGAAAAGCAGCAGAACAATCCAAAAGTGAACATATAGCTCACCAGATTTGAATCTAACTCATAAGTAATTTTAATCATCTCAATTATTTCAATGTTTTTTAGAAACGGTTAGGCAGGAAAAATTCATCATGCTTGAAATTAAGAGTACTTTTGCCACCTTGAGGTCCCATTCTGTCAATTTCTACTATCTTCAACATTTGATGATTGATTCTGATAAGAATCAATTTTACAATGACCAACTAATACAAATAAATGTAATGTTCATTGACAATTATTTTCATATAATTACTGATCATGAGTTAATAATTAGTTTGACAGTCATGACAATTTAGATTGTGAATTCGGTTTCACATTTTCAGACGACCTTGGTTTATTCTGGTTTTAAGTATAGTCAAGTTACGAATCAGATCAGGTCAATAGTTTAAATCAGCAAGTTCAAGTCAAGACAGGATATGTATCAAATTGAAATATAAATCTAGATTGGAACGGGATCGAACTGGCTATGCAAAGTGCTATGCTATTGTGCAACTAAGGAGGAAAAGCCAAAAATTATTGATCTAATTTGCCTATGATTAGAGAACCTATATATGAGGCCTCAAATAATCAACCAGATGCTCAACGTGTGTCTATATATAGAGAGAGAGAGTGGCTAATATCAAAATGTTTGCACCAAGGTTCTCGTGCAACCAAGTCGTTTTCGGATTTTCAAAGTCTAAACAGTCGATCCAAACCGTTAGATGTTCAATCTATATTAAAATATGCTTGGAGACCAAATTTTACATTTTTTTGAATTTTTTTTACTATTTATTAAGCCACTTTGAAAATTGCTGATCCGGGTGAACAGTAAAAACAGTGCAACCAAATTCTGGACCATGTGATCAGCAATTTTCAAAGTGGCTTAATAAATAGTAAAAAAATTCCAAAAAAATGTAAATTTTGGTCTCCAAGCAGATTTTAATATAGAGATCACATCTAACGGTTTGGATCGACTATTTGAACTTTGAAAATCCGAAAACAACTTGGTTGCACGAGAACTTTGGTGCAAACGTTTTCATATTAACCACTCTATATATATATGGAAGAATAATTCAGTGTCGTTTTGCTAGGTCCAACTACAAACCTATCCTAATTTTGTTTGGACAAATATTAAAATCACTGTATCTCTGTACCTTTTATCATGCATGTTCTATTTCTCTCCCTCTCTTTAAAAAGGAAATAAAAAAAGATCCGTTCTTTTCTATTGCAACAGATGCCGTTTATTGAAACGTATGCATAGCTTATAGTCTAAACATATATACATATAGAGTTGGGTTATGGTGCATTGCAATGTATATGTCCTCTTGTATATTATTGGACTGCAAATTGTTGGATTTGAATTTCAAATAGCTAATCAATCTAAAAGGCTCAACATGTTCTCCATATCAAAATGTGCTTGGAGACCAAATTTTATATTTTTTGGAAATTTTTAACTATTTTGTTAGAATTTTTAAAAATTGCTGTTTTTTAGACAATTTTTAGACCATAGAACAACAGTGATTTTCAAAAATTCTAAAAAAATAGAATTTTTAAAAAAAAAATGTAAAATTTGATCTCCAAATACATTTTAATATGGATATCACATTGAATGGTTTGGATCGGTTGTTTTGAACTCAAAACTTACGATTTATAGTCCAATGTACAAGAAGACCTATATATTGCAATGCACCATAGTCCAACTATATATATATAGAGTGGCTAATATCAAAACGTTTGCACCAAGGTCTGATCACTCAAAAGAGAGCAATGTTTCTTTTAATATTTATAAACTCGTAAATGCTATCGGTTCGGACTGCAAGCGCACAATCCTATCGAGTAGTATATTCGAGGTCGATCCACAGGGAATATTGGTTCAATGCTTTGAGCGATCGAATCACAATCTTTCGAAAGGCTAGACGAAATTTGTAAATTGAGATGTGCTGTTGTGATCAATGTAAATTAGGAAGCAATTAAAAGTAATTAAAATAAAGATAGAGATGAGAATTCCTAGGGTTTCGGCACACCATTGTCACTCAATCCACCTTGACAATATATTCCTGTTGCGTCTGATTTCCTGTTGTTGTTTAATGAAAGACACTACATAGGTCATTGCGATTTATGTTACGCAAGAATGACAGATCTTTCACCGAGATTCTACATAGGACACTACGATTTTCCTTACGCAAATGTCTGATCTCTCAAATACCCCAAATTACTACATAGATCACTGCGAATTTCTTTAAGCATGTGATGGAATTTGGTACGCGTTTTGTTGGTCTGGTTTATGGTTTCCCCGCTAAGGTTTTCTTCACATAAACCTAATAAATCTCAACGAGGCTAATTCATACAAATAGTTTCTCTTACCATTAAAGTACTGTCACTACCCTAACGGACTCAAACTAGATCATTGAAGTTAGATGAAGAGATAGTAAATCACAAAAGCATTTTGTTCCAACAACAAGAAATCATAATCAACAGAAATATATATATCAAAACATCAAGAGTAACAAGGTTTACTGCCTAGCCCTAAGAAAAGGAACTTAGCCGCGGAACGGCATTGTTACAAGCACTCCTCTCTTCTCTCTTTAATCAAATCTAACTCTAATTACAAAGATGATTATTCCTTCTGCCCAGGGGCCTTATATAGGAGTGGAGGGACGTGTAGAGGTTGAGTAGGGGCTAAGAAACTGATCTGGAAACAGCTGTCGGCAGTTATTCCCCAAGAGATGCCTTCGGATACGGGCCGTATCAGGTGATACGGTCCGTATTAGGTCCTTGACGGTTAGGGTTTAATGCTTCCAGCGCTATCTCCTGGTCTGTGCTAGGACTGGTCCGTATCAGGCAATACGGACCGTAACAGAGACTTAGTCGATGAGCGTCGCTGATCCGATTGACCCGATTCTAGCTCCATTTGATGTAAAATAGTCCCAAAACCTGTTTTCTGCAATAAAATATAAAGAAGGGTGACAGTAGCCTTTTTCTCTAATAAAGTAAACATAAGTGTGAGAAAAATATGCAAAACCTAAGCCAAAATCCTACGTAAATCATCGTTATTTTGACTCTGATCAAGGTCCTCGTGCAACCAAATCGTTTTCAGATTTTCAAAGTCCAAACAGTCGATCCAAACCGTTAGATGTGATCTCTATATTAAAATCTGCTTGGAGACCAAATTTTACATTTTTTGGAATTCTTTTACTATTTATTAAGCCACTTTGAAAATTGCTGATCACATGGTCCAGAATTTGGTTGCACTGTTTTTACTGTTCACCCAGATCAGCAATTTCAAAGTGTCTTAATAAATAGTAAAAAAATTCCAAAAAATGTAAAATTTGGTCTCCAAGCAGATTTTAATATAGATTGAACATCTAAAGGTTTGGATCAACTGTTTGGACTTTGAAAATCCGGAAATGACTTGGTTGCACGAGGGCCTTGGTGCAAACGTTTTGATATTAGCCACTCTCTCTCTCTATATATATATAGAGAGAGAGAGAGTTGGGCTACGGTGCTTCGCGAAGTAAAGCGAGTGTTTTACTTCACATTCATATTTTGCGATTTCAAAGTTTAAAATGTCGATTCGAACCGTTCAAATTGATCTCCATATTAAATTGTGCTTGGAGACCAAATTTTACATATTTTGGAAATTTTGTACTATTTCTTTAGAATTTTGAAAATTGTTGTTTTTAATGGTCCAGGATTTTTTGAAAAACAGCGATTTTCAAAAATTCTAAAAAAATAGTAAACAATTTCAAAAAAATGTAAAATTTGGTCTCCAAGCACAATTTAATATGAAGATCAACTTGAACGGTTCAGATCAACGTTTAGAAGTTTCAAATTGAAGATATAGACGTGAAGTAAAACACTCGTTTTACTTCGCGAAATACCTAGCCCAACTCTATATATATATATATATATAGGAAATTGCTAATATGCTATGCATCGCATAGAGGGCCCCCGTACTACGGCTCAATATTTGAGTTTTCAAAATTCCTAACGGTCGATCCGAACAGTTCAACATGATCTCCATATGAATATGTACTTGCAAACCAAATTTTACATTTTTTATAATTTTTTTACTATTTTTTAGATAGGTAGAAAATCACTTGATGTGAAAATTTTGTACCATTCAGATCAATGTTTTTCTACCTATCTAAAAACATGGTAAAAAATTCTAAAAAATGTAAAATTTGGTTTGCAAGTACATATTCATATGGAGATCATGTTGAACGGTTCGGATCGACCGTTAGAATTTTGAAAACTCAAAATATTGAGCCGTAGCACGGAGGCCCTCTATGCTATGCATAGCACCGTAGCCAACTCCTATATATAGAGAGATGGGCTATGGTGAGTTGCAAAGTAAAGATCTTGTTTTACTTCACGCTCATATCTCCGTTTTCAAAGACCAAATAGTCGATCCGAACCACTCAACAAGATATCCATATTGAAATGTGCTTAGTGACCAAAATTTACATTTTTTGAAAATTGTTTACTATTTTTTTAATATTTCAAAATCATTGTTTTTTATGGTCTGGAACCATTCAAAAGCAACGGTTTTCTACCTATCTAAAAAAATAGTAAAAAATTTCCAAAAAATGTAAAATTTGGTATCCAAGCACATTTCAATATGGATATCTTGTTGGGCGGTTCGGATCGACTGTTTCGGCTATTGTGCTTTGCAAAGTAAAACCCCCTCTTTACTTCGAGCCATATTTCACATTTTGAAAATTCAAACAACCGATCCGAACCGTTCAACATGTTCTAAATATTGAAATGTGCTTGGAGACTAAATTTTACATTTTTTGGAATTTTTTTACTATTATTAAGCCACTTTGAAAATCGCTAATCCGGTGGTCCAGAAAATTTTACTATTTTTTACTGTTCACAGTGAATCAGCAATTTTTAAAGTGGCTTAATAAATAGTAAAAAAATTCCAAAAAATATAAAATTTAGTCTCCAAGCACATTTCAATATTTAGAACATGTTGAACGGTTCGGATCGGTTGTTTGGATTTTTAAAATACAAAATATGGCCCGAAGTAAAGAGGGGGTTTTACTTTGCAAAGCACAATAGCCCATCTATATATATATATATATATATATATATGTTGAGGGATGGAAAAAATACTAATAACCAATAGAAAACGAATGAGTTGACAATTGGATGGGTATAACTAAATTACAGTAGAACTAGGGTGTACTTAAGTTCACCAAGCCCTTGTATGAACTCAACTCTAAAATTTATCGGATTAGCTTCAAATAACGAATCCAAACCATTGAAATCCATCTACCTTACGAGTGATGCGTCTACATGCAAAAAATTTAAAATTTAAAATTAATTTTGTATAAAATCAAGTGGTAAAAAAACATTCAAAAAATGAATGCATTAAAATTAATTTATAGACCTAATTTTGACCGCTTGACTTTATATAAAATTAATTCAAAAATATTAAATTTTCGCATGTAGACGCATCACTCGTAAGGTAGATGAGTTTCAATGGTTTGAATTCGTCATTTGAAGCAAATTCGATAAGTTTTAGGTTTGAGTTCACAAAGGGCTTGGTGAACTTAAAAACATCCTAGTTCTACTCAACTAAATTATATTACTTGAACACATGTATATATTTTCTCAAAGCATATAACTAAATTATATATATTTTTACTTGTTACTCTTTCAGAAATTAGGAATCAGAAATAAATATATCCATGCAATGATAGGCAACAAAAATTCAAATCTAGATTGGTACAACAAAAGATACGATGATGACGACAAGACCATGCATGATGCAGCTTTTGGAGCATCATATTTATCCTGGAATCTGGATTTGTTGGTAGCAAAGATCTAGTACTGATGTGAAAGAAAATAGAAGTTAAAATCCCTACTACTTTTAGTCCCTTTCTATAGACGTAATTTTTTTTATTTAACATCAAGTCCTAGCACCTATGCATAGGATCTCAATTAAAGCAAATTTCACGAGACGAATTCGTACTTCCGATTGAAAGTGCGAGTCAGGCAAACATGGAAATCCATTCAATAAAATTCTTGCAAAACGAATTTTCCACTGAGCAAGAAAGATATTGAAAAAATTTAGAAAATAAAAATCAAACTTCTCACATTTATAATGAGAATTACTAACGAGAAATATAATACCCATCAAATGAGATGTCAATAAAAAGAGCATCTCGAGACGAATCTATCTATAACATTAACTTCACAAACTTTTCATTGTAAGATCGGTGATTTTGGTTGGAGATAGAGGAGCGTTTTTATTTTCGTGCCTCGGGTTCTAAGCCACTGTTTGAGGAAGAAAGAACATAAAAGTGAAAGCAAAAGTCGCTCCTTAAGGGGTCTGTACAGATCAAGGGTATATGGTTCAGATTAATAGTCTAAAAGTTCTTCTAAAGGAAGCTCTAAGGAGCCTCATTTCTTAAGGAAGGGGGACGGTGGATTAAGAATTGAGAGCTAAGGAGGTATCTAAATCCGGACTAAGGAGTAAATGTTCAGCTGGATTAACTGAGATTAAGAGCTAAAGGAGACTAAAGGAGCTATGCCGAACAGGTACATAGTATTTATTATTTAATAAATTTCTGTAAATAAAAATTTCTGCTTCCTGGGCTTTTGTTTCAGACATCATTCTTTTGTGGCTGTTTGCTTCTTGTTTTCTTTTGTGTTGTGTCATTTACCATTACATATTATTATTATGATATCAAAATCTGACATTGGCTTGTGCACTGTTACATGCATAAAATATATTTTGCAAATTAATTTATGATATTGAGTTATTTGTTAAATTTGCAATGTTTTGTGCAATTTGGAAGTTCTCTCCCTGCTTTGCTTTAACAATCAATATATAGTTTCAAGTTGCAACTTGTCCTACTATTTGCAAATCTTGGGCATAGATTGTGATTGAGATAAAAACAAAATTTGAACTACAATCCAAAAATAACCATGCAATCAAATCTTGGGATATATAATATAGGTAACCTTTGTTTATTCCTCTATTTTGCATATACATACATAGTTACCGCACATTGTATTGGGGAAGGAGGAATTGGGAAACATCTTTTCCTGTATAACTAACAAGGTATATAATTTTGAGCTGAATTAATTCCCTAAAATAGTACTCATTTTCATATTATGGACAGAGGTGAAAACATGTCGGATAATGCCGAATCCGGATTCGTATTTGAAAATTAGATACATATATCCGATATTCGAATATCAGTGCGGATAGTGGTACAAATATAGTTTTAAATTTTAATTATCCGTATCCTAATAGTAGATATATACCATGTAGTTTAATATATTCTGAAAATATTTATGTATATATCTACAAATATCCAATCCGTATCCGTATGTATCTGTCTAATATCCGATCCGTATTCACCCCTAATTATGGTACAACAAAAGAAAAAAAAATGTATAATTTACTGATAGACAACACCAAATATAACCCTTTTTTTTTTTGGGAAATCTGAAACCAAAATGCTGAATTAATTAGGAGCATAATGACTTTGTATCTTAATTAAGTGATTAATGATTTTCAAGAAGTCTTAAATTCAAAAGAGAAGATGAAGTATTAATGTACATACAGTGAATGCTTTGTCATGTACATAATCATCATAATGACTTTGTATCCGTGACTTTGGCCGTAACCGCAATTATAATTAATATTAGTTAGGCTTCCATATCAAGAACTTGAGGTCAGAATCATGTCCTAATATTTCTATCATTTGCCCGTGTCAAGTGACAATTATTAAAAATTAAAATCTAAGACTAATCAATTCACAAATAGTGCACTTTTTGTCATGTACTTAAGCATGATCATAGGCATCATAAGTTGCATTACAATTTTTATATTAATTATTATCAGTTTAACATCATCCAGGCTTTTACAATGGCAAAAAAAAAAAAAAAAACAATCTCCAATGATGATTTATGATTATGATATACATATGTAGTTAGAATAAACATGCATGCATGCGTTGGAGATAAACTAAAATTAACTAACGAGGGATGCTTCTATGGGCATAAGGACCTATTTGTAAAATGAGCATATTTTTATTTTCAAAGTTCAAACAGTCGATCCGACCGTTCAACATTATCTCCATATTAGAATGTACTTGGAGGTCAAATTTTACATTTTTCTGAATTGTTTTACTATTTATTAAGTATTTTACAAAACTAGTCAAATTCAGACCATTGAATTTTGTACCCATCTTAATAAATAGTAAAAAAATTCAAAAAAATGTAAAATTTGACCTCCAAGTACATTGTAATATGGAGAAAATATTGAACGGTCGGATTCACTGTTTGAACTTTAAAAATGAAAATATGCTCATTTTACAAATAGATCCTTATGCCCATGGAAGAATTTGCCTTAACTATATATCTATAAGAAAAAGTACATGCATCTCTATATAGTATATATTAATCTGAAAAGGTCAGGATTATATATTAATAGCCATGCATGTAAAAGCAATACTTGTACACAACCGTTTTGCCACATTTTCAAGCCAACCAAAACCCCCTAGGCAGCTATATATGCTATAACTAAAGCCTACTAATTCTACAACCATATTAATACCGATTCAATATAACGAGTTCAGAATTGAGATGCATTCATAGAAAATTTATAAATTCATGAATAATTTGTGTATAATACATGAATAATTTTCTTTTCATCAAAAATAATATCAACATAAGTTAATTATTATGCAATGTTTGTACAAAAAACCAAAGATAAATATCTAAGACAAGGAATTATTACACATTGTTACACCATAACTGCCACATACGATCTGACTAAATGCTCCAATCATATTCATTGAGAATCTCGTGCTAGACCTGTACTTATCTGTGAGAATGAGATGACGGTACTTGACAAGAGACATTTATGGGCCATAAAGTCTACTTTCAACCTTTCAATTGCAAAAAAAAAAAAAAAAAAAATGATTTTGGGTTTCTTGCATTTGGGGGCTATACCAATTTTCAATTTTGTAACGGCTATCTCTGTTGTGGGTTCATTTTTTTTTTTTTTTTTAACAAGTACTAAAAGTTTCTTTCCTAAGTTTCCTTGCCAAGTATTGAATTTGTCAAGTGTGAGTGTGAGTGGGCTCGGAAGCATAGTGACAAATGAATAGTTCGGGTTCGGATCGGCGGAGTAAAAAATTTGTGATTTAAAAATAATTCGGGAATAATTCAGTATCACAAGGAAGAAAAAAAAAACCCAAAAAAACCGCCAACAAATTTTTTTAATTTTTTTCGCACTTTTTTTCGTGTTTTATTTGTGAATAAAACATATTATATGTTTTTTTGCGTTTTATTTAGTGTTGTTCGGAAACGTCAAAAAAAGAAAGAATAAAACACAAATTATTTGCGAATTTATCACGAGTGGTGTCACTATGCTAGAAAGCATAGCAACTCGCCATAAGTGAACTGAGTTTAGTCCGCCATAGAAAATCTGAGCTTGTTACTGTTGTCAACACTCACAGTCTCACACGCATTCATAATTATTCCATTACTTCCACTAATTAATAGCTTGGCAGGAAATCATGTAATTGTGCACAGTAACACTGTGCTAGCTAGTATCACTGGTACTATTAGAGCGTCACGAGTTTTTAGTGTGGTTTAAAATTTTTTATTAAGAGCGTCTATATCACTGGTACTATTAGAGTTTCTAAACTAATGTGGCAGTAATTCTAATTCAGTTTCAGAGATGTCAGAGAATTTCTTATTTAGAAACTATGCAATAAAATTTCTTATTAAGAAACTGTTTATAAACTCCATGCTGCAAAATGATTGGCTCAAAATTATTTCTCTTTTTTAATTTGTTGCTGACGTGGCTTAATAGAAACTCTAAAATTAATTTCAGCTCTATATATTGAAGTGCTTGTATCATGTCAACAATGATATGTACATCATATATAATCAGGGGCGAAGCTAGGATAATTAGCAGGTTGGAGAAAAAAAATTGAATGAGACATAATTTTATATTTATTATTAATGTTATATATTTTTATATTTTTTTTCTGAAAAAAGTAAAGAAATAAATTAAAGCATATTTTCAAGAAACATTTTCAGAGGTAGGCAAAATTTATAAAAAAATATTGCAATTCTAATTTGATTTTTAGAGGGAAGCAAAGAATATTGCAATTCTAATTTAAAGGCAGCCATATTGAGTCCAAAAGATCAAATGTAAGCTACTGATGATATGATGATTTGATATTTTGAACATCATGTCATGCTTAAAGGAAATAAAACTAATGAAAAGGATAATTCTATCATATTCAATATTTTATATGCATCATGGAATTATATAACTTTGAGAATAATAACCGTTTATTCTTAAGAGAAAAATAATTAATAATAATCTTATGAAATTGAGAATATATCTTCAACATGAAAAGAGTATCATAATCTATATGATCTCAAGATATATGTGCAAATTCAGAATTTTTGTCAGAGGAAGAAAATAGCGAATCAGGTTCAAACCCATTAGCTAAATTAAAATTTATCTAATTTGAAGAAATTTAAGTAAATTAGGGTTCTAACTCTAATTATTAGATTTACTTAATTTGTACAAATTTAAAGAAACTTGAAGAAAAGAAGGGATTAACTTAATTTTTAACAATGTTCTTTGAGCTGGCTCCTGACGGGCTTTCAAGAGGGAGCAAATAGAATTTCAGGGGTGGAGGGGTATAGTTGATCGGGGGGGGGAGGGGGGCTGGGTCCGCCCCAGAGTCGAGAGGTCATGTTTGGTTGCTACTTAAAATTTTTACTCCAAATTAAGCTAAGGTGGTTTAATTTATTTTCGTTTAATTTGTTGGAACATGTTACTTGAGTTATACTTAAATTATCGACTAATGAGGAAAAAATAAATGTATGTCTCTCACAATAGATTTAAAGACTAGATAAGCTAATCTGCTTGAAGAAGAGGATTAACTTACTCCGTCGTAACTCAGATCTTACGCTACTTTATTATTTTTATTTTATACATCATTTGACCACTAAAGTAAGAAATAAATCTCTAATTCAAAACTTAAGGTGCAACTAAACATGACCAGAGTAATTGTTAACCATGCTATTCTTAACATTTTTATATTTATGTATAATGCCCCCTCTCACTATCTACAAAAATTAATCTAAGGTAGTGCAGATGGTTTTAATATTTTTTTTTTGTTCTATAGTGATATTTATATATACTCTCTTTTGTCGTTTTTATAGCTTCTATGCTTGTATTTGAAACAACCATTTGACAATAAAGGTACATTGTATGTAAGTTATATATATATAGAGAGAGAGAGATGGGCTATTGTGCTTTGCAAAGTAAAACCTCCTCTTTACTTCGGTTCATATTTTCATTTGTGAAATTCCAAACAACCGATCCGAACCGTTTAACATGTTCTAAATATTAAAATATGCTTGCAGACTAAATTTTACATTTTTTGGAGTTTTTTTACTATTTATTAAGCCACTTTGAAAATCGCTGATCCGGTGGTCCAGAAAATTTTACTGTTTTTTACTGTTCACATTGGATCAGCGATTTTCAAAGTGACTTAATAAATAGTAAAAAAATTCCAAAAAATATAAAATTTAGTGTCCAAGCACATTTCAATATTTAGAACATGTTGAACGGTTCGGATCGGTTGTTTGGATTTTCAAAATGCAAAATATGGCCCGAAGTAAACGGGAGTTTTACTTTGCAAAGCACAATAGCCCATCTCTATATATTGAAATTTGCTTGGTTCGGATCAGTTGTTTGAATTTTCAAAATGCAAAATATGGCCCGAAGTAAAGAGGGGGTTTTACTTTGCAAAGCACAATAGCCCATCTCTCTCTCTCTCTCTCTCTCTATATATATATATATACACACACACACACACACACATATACATAAATAAATAAAAACATATTGCAATTAGAATTAGTTCGAATTTAATTAGTCTCGGGAGAGTTGATCCATAGATAATCATACATGAACTCTCTTGAATAACATTCAAAAGCTTTGCAACAAGGAATAATATTAGAATAAATTATAATCAAGGGTAACCAAAATGCACTTTCTCTAAGTCATGTTGCACATCAAGGAATATTATTAGAATAGAAATGTTGTATGATAGTGAGTGACCAGTGTTATTTTGCACTATCATAAGTGTAAAAATGTTGTATGATAAGATGTAAGTTGGAATAGTAAAATGGTGGATGTAAAGCAACAAAACAACAACAATGATAATGGTAATGGTAATAATATCGATAATATTAACAATGAT
Source organism: Carex parvula (assembly GCA_025461045.1). NCBI lineage: Eukaryota > Viridiplantae > Streptophyta > Magnoliopsida > Poales > Cyperaceae > Carex > Carex parvula. The sequence goes on along the minus strand of JAJGRW010000233.1, from coordinate 41,278 downwards.
AATAATGATGATTGGTATTTAAATTGATATAGTATAATAAAATAATATTAAATACTAATAATAATAATACAAAAAATAGTGTAAATAATGATAATCACTATATATTTCCTATGTTACAAAATTCTAGCGCTCTTCTGAGCCCTCTAATTTGTGCTTGACAAATGACAACCTTTAGCCGGAATATATAGTTACTATTCTACCATCCTGTTATTCCAACAGTTGCCCAACGTGGCAATGTGTCAAAAAATTTATAAAAAAAACAAAAAAAAAACATAAGAAGATAGTGAGCAAGTTTGGTTTATTATAGCTCTCATGTCTGTAGCGGATTAGTCTCTTACAAGCTGAGATCCTGTTCTTGTCCATGTATACGATTGATCCTTGTCCCTTTTCATCTCTAGATAGCATTATTTATTCCAAACTAATCAATTATAAGGACAGCAAACTATTGCAATTTATGTATCAAATCAAGACTCAAGTTGAAGGGCAATGTGTTGTTACATTATTTAGGGCTCATGTCTTGAGATAAGCACACCTTTAATTAATAGATGTGGGGTATTAGGAGTATGGAATTAGGAAACACAAACAAAGGCAATATCTGATGCAAGGACAAAGCATATCTCAAACTCTGTGCAAATAGACTCACGGGGCATTAATCTATTATCAGAGAATCATGTCACATGACAGTTTGGAAGTTTAATGTCATGTTCTGGCAGCAAAAATTCCTTGCCAGACTGATTAATTCCTGTATTCTGTTTTTGTTTCACTCAGAATAATATCTAATCTAGTAACTTTTTTTTTAATTTGATGCATTTCCTATTCAGTACTCTGAATCACTGATATGTTATTTTTTCTCGTATATTTTTTTAGTATAGTATGGTACCAGTCTGGTTTGAATAAGTGTAGAGCATTAGGTATTATTGGTGTAGACATATTAAGTCAGGACCTTACTGTCATTTCAGGTTATAAGTTTTGACAATGAATATAAGAGCGTAAAGCTTTCATAAAGAAAGGCAGGGTATTAAGTCGTACCAATGATAGCATGGATCAATTCATGATAAATTGGCTACACTATCTAACTAATTATTGGTCAGACAGATAAAAGATCAAACTGTGGTAAGTGTCCAAGGAGAAAAAAAAAAAATGTGAATATTAATAAAAAGAAATTTCGACATGAATGAGGCAAGCGTGGATTGGTCCATCAATATCTCCACTTTTAGAATTTAAATAGTCGATCTGTTGAGATATTTTTATGTTTCAGGTTTTCAGGTTTTCTAGGGGCCTACGGATAAATAGGTTATTATGGAATAGTCTGGGGTGTTATTTGTAAGAGTGCGTTGTAAGGCTCTATATAAGCCAAAGTCATTAATCAATAAAGCTAAGGTTTAAAATCCAATTTGGTATCAGAGCCTAGAGTTTGGCCGCTACAGTACCCGCCACCTCTAAACCTAGACTGAGCCCCTCTCTCTTTCCTCTAGGCCGAAAAGGGGAGCGGTTTGTCCATTGTGTGAAGAAGGCCCAAGTGGAGGGCCGATACCCCACAGATCCCGAGGTAGGGGTTAATATGTGGAGGATCTAGATCTTGATGTGAGGAGGATCAAGATCAGGTCAAGAAGAGGAAGAAAGACAAGTGTGTGATCTAGACTCGCATGATCGGGCATGATCAAGAGTGATCGGTGTGAGGGAACCGAATACAAGTCGGATCAAGGGCGAAGAGTGCCAATTCGATGGAGGAGATTATCAAAAAGCTAAGTGTTGCGGAGGTGAAAACCTTGATGGAGCTCATAAAGCTAAGTGTCACGAAAGGCGAGGGTCAGGGTTGGCCCACTCACAGCCTATGAAGCTAGATCTCCCACTTATGGATCTGAAAGTTGAGAAGGCGAATGCAGGTATGATCCATGAGGAGAGTCGTCTGGGGCTACATTTTGAGGTTAGCTCCACTCCAGGCATGCAATCAGCTCCAGCAGCCTCGAGCACAGGTATCATAGGAGTCTAGGAGGGGACTTGCAGGTGTTACAACTGTGAAGAAGTGGGGCATCTGAGCAAGACTTGTCCTAGGCCACCTAAGGAAAGAGAAACAGGTGGACGTCGACAGCCTGGAGGGCAAGGTCGGAGCGATAGAGGTCGAAGAGGTGATAGAGGTGGCTATCGAGCACATTTGATTGTAGCCGAGGAGGAAGAGCCGGTTCAGGCCTTGACAAAGGAGGAGCATGAGCTATTGGAGTTGTTGAAGAGGAAGCAGAGAACAGCAGGTGATGGGGACAAGAAGAGTATGACTGGGGATGCATCCACCTCATCATCTAGGAGTAACACTGCTACTTATGCTCATGATATGCATGCTCTTGCTTCCATACCTACCACTAGATCGGGAGCATAGATAGTAGATTCTGGGGCATCCCGACATGTGGCAGGTGCTTCTAGTGAGTTCTCTTCCTATACTCACCTAGCCTCCCCACAAACAGTGGATGGACTGACAACTAGTGGTTTGTAAGGGTACAATGAGATGTACCGATTCAGTGACTCTGTCCAATATTTTGCATGCTCCCTCATTCCCAGTGAACTTATTGTCTATCAGTGTCATTATACTTCAACTGAAATGTGTTGTTTCTTTCGATATTCCCAATGTGACCTTTCAGGAAAAGGGGACTGGTCGGAGACTTGGGACTGGCACGTGGCATAATGGACTGTGGTACTTGGATAGAGAGGGAATAGACTCAGTGTTGACATCTATGGTGGAGATGGCAGGAGTAGGGGGATCTGTGTTGACATCTCAGTGTTAATGCGGCATCATCAGCTCATGTGACACTCTTCGTTTAGCATTCTGAGCCTTCTGTACCCCTCTTTGAACGAAAAGGCAAATAAGCAAAAACTCTTGTATGATACGTGTGAGCTAGGCAAGTATACCAAAAGCTCTTATGGTAGTTCTGGGAAGAGGAGTTATGTTGTTTTTTATGTTATTCACTCAGATGTATAAAGACCTTGTTCTACGAGTGCAGTGAATGGTTGTAGACATTTTGTGAGCTTCATTGACTGTTTTTCTCGTGTTACTTAGTTATATCTGATGAAAAATAAGAATGATGTACTTGTATGCTTCAAAGCTTTTCACAAGACAGTTCAGACCCAATACGGTGCAGTAGTGAAGGTATTGAGATCTGATAATGAGATAGAGTACACCAACAAGGTGTTTGGAGAGTATTTGTCCGCCCAAGGGATACAGCATCAGACTACATGTCCATATACACCGGCACGAATGGGGTAGTAGAGAAGAAGAATAGACACCTCCTTGAGGTAGCTCGGTGTATGATGATCTCGATGAATGTCCCAAAACACTTATGGGGGCAAGCGGTCCTGACAGTTGCTCAGCTAATCAACAGGATGACCTCAAGAGTGTTGGATTGGAAGTCCCCATGCAAGATGTTGAAAGGCAATAAACGAAGGTATCCTTCCGCTGAAAGTATTTGGTTGTGTGTGTTTTGTGAAAGACAATAGACCAACAGTGGGAAAGTTGGATCCTAGAGCGGTGAAATGCATCTTTGTTGGTTACTCTGGTACTCAAAAGGAATATGTTTGTTGGAGCCCAGTAGAGGCGATTGTTTGTCAGTATGGACATGATATTCCGAGAAAGTGAGCCATACTACCTCTTGAGAGTGACCTCACCCTTTGGTGACTCACCAGATAGTGGAGAAATAGGACGAGAGGGGGAGAAAAGTAAGGGTGAGAGACCGATTCAGATACCAATTCAGTTAAAGATGGTGTCGGGTCTTGTTGTAAGAGAAGAATCGACAGAGGATGAGCCGGAAGAAGAGGAGGAAGTGAGGTGGAAGGAGGAGAACCGCAGGCTCAGGGGGCACTGAGGGTCTATCAAAGGAGAATGAGGCAGGAGGATGAGCCAGAACATGTGGGAAATGACTTGGAGGGAGGAGATCTACCTATCAGGTAGATCTAAAATAGTGACTTTCTACCTATCTAAAAATATAGTAAAAAAATTGTAATAAATGTAGAATTTAATCTACAAGTACATTTCCATATGGAGATCATGTAGAACGGTTCCTATCGATTATATGGACTTTGAAACCAGAGATATTGATCCATAGTATGGACCAATCAGCGCTATGCATAATACAGCCTCACTCTTTCAACATTATCATATTCCAGGGCAACACCTGAATTTTCTAATGAGAGAAGGTCTGCAATTAAGAGAAGTTCCTAATTTCCCCAAAACAATAAGTCAGATCAGGCAATCAACTGAATTTTGTAAGCTAAAACAAAGGATTGTATTAAAGTACTGTTATAAATGAACACGACAATTCACACAAGCTTTCATAGTATATAGCTTTAAATAGAGCATGAACAGGCACATCATGCAAGTCGTGATTCATACACTCTTTATTAGTAGAAAATTAGCACAAGAAATTCGAGTCATTACCAAATAATTTAGGAAAGGCAAAATTAGCCAAGGTAAGGCAACAAAGAATCATTATCAACTTTTTTTCTCTTGAATCTCTTCTCAACCAAGGTAGAGCACTTGGTTCCTTAAATGTTGTATCTGCCATGATCATTGATCAAATATGAATTACTTTCAGCAGCAAAAAATATTTTTCAGTAAATTGCTATCTTACTCTTGGATGGCATGTAACATTTGTTTGTATGAGTTTCCCAATGCCATATTAGGTACCAAAGAAACATACTGGTCAGTATTGGCTACAATGGAATAAATAGCGGAAAAAACACTCCAGGAGAAATTGCAAAAAAAAAAAAGTGGGACACTTTTATTCACACATGATTCCAAATAATCATAACATGGTACAGTAACTACTGATCTAATTTGAGTTTCTAACCTAAAGAGAAGAGGAAGAAACAAACCTCCAATTGAAGCAGCACAGGCAGAGATTCTGTGGAGACGAGATCTTGCAATTCGTCGATCACCTTCTGGTCCCTAACACCTGACCAGGTACTAGGCGGTAGAGCTAATAGCAAAACAGTTAATATATCACAACTTGTAGGGTATTTCACAATACAGTTATCCGGTTCAGATGTGCACCAACCAGATTTACCAGAAACAGGTATAAGAGCATCCACTCCTTGTTTGTTCCCACCCGAATCCATTACTGTACCAGAAACAATGGTCACATCAGCATTACTCTGATCACACTTTACACATGTCTCTTTGCAACATGACATTGTTTTATCCATGACACAAGAATTTCCAGTTAAGAGAGCAGCGCCTTGACAGCATGCAGTGGAAATAATTTCTCGCAAGGTGGAGTCTTTAGGAGATGTGGACTCGGTGTAACTGCAGCATGGGTCTGACAAGACATCCCTCACCAGTTTGAATAATCTGGTCCCACGGACTTGACAAAGCACCTCTTCCTGCATGTTGTTCCATGCTTAATCCATTGGTGCAGTTTAGTGTGTGTGTGTGTATTTCCAGGTTTTATACAATGTGTACTACAACACCTTTGAAATTGTAAGGGTAGTTATTGTTTCTTATAATTATAAAAAAAAAAAACCTTTTCTTTTAAATAGTTTGTTAGCAAAATCTTAACAACTGAGCCTCAGAGGAGCTCCCTAATAACCTCAGTTAGTCTTAATTTCATCTTAACTGAGCAATTAAATCAGAGAAAACAAACAACCAAGAAGCAAGAAAGGGCAAAATAACACTGGGAACCACAAGCGCCCGCTGAAATCTAAACCCTTTGCATTGACACTGCCTTTCTCCTTGAGGGATGAGAAAATTCCCAATAATTTGCATTCGATCTTTTTCTTTTTCAATCGGAGTTCTTAAAATTGGACTATGGAACACATTAGAACATCCTTTTGTGAGCTTTTTGCTTCACCATATTTCTCCACAAAGTCTAGATTTAATATGGTACTGGCCATATTTGGTACCAGGTCACTCCTATTCTTAAGACATACTCCGATTACTCAAATATTACAACTATTGGTGTCTTTTCTTTTTTGAAATACCAAGAAAGGAAGAGAGAGAGAGAGAGAGACCTTCATAGTAAGACGCTCTTTCTCTTCTGGGGTCAGGCCTGACCCACCTTCCTCTTGCCTCCGCACTTCCACTATCCATTTTATAAAATCACCTGCACTTGCTGGAAGTGCTCTGAACAATATAGAAAGAAGGCCTTGTACGCTGTTTACCACGTCAGAACTTACTAGAGAAGGTACATCATCCCTCAAAAAATTTGCAACTTTGATCCAGTTCTCATCCCTGCAACTCTGGTTTATCATGTAAAATAACATGATAAATAAATAAAAAGAGTAGAAATAAAATACAAAAAGGAAGAAAAAACAGAATGGCTTTTGACACAAACAGCATAGGCATCCACATTTTGATAGAACCAGAGAATGTATACTAGTTTGAATCAATTTTCCTCAATTGTTATTTACATATTTGCTTTGTTTTGCTTCTCTATTTAAATATTTTTATTTATATATTTTTCCTTCTTTCATTTGCTTACTGTTTCAGGTTTTGAGACCTGAGCATATGACAGTTTGAGATTTCTACATCTAAATATGGTCTAAGAAACACAAAGACAGATACAACATTGTCAGTAAACGAGCTTCTTACTATAATGAAGTAATCAGCAGTACATACTGGAGATAACATAACAGTACTAGGCACACAGGTAGTTAACCTAATTCTTTATAAAACTTTGCTTCTTACTGTTGTGTAAAAGGTTAAACTTGTACCAGACAAGATGGCATAACAGTACTAGGCACACAGGTATTTAACTTGTACCAGACAAGATGACAGTAATTGCATCTAATTTCATGTAAAATATAAGAGGACTGAAAACCATAAGCCAGGAAAAAAGAAAGTGATAGATAAAACAATTCATGCATAGAACAAATTAAAATAATGATTATAAATTTACCAGTGTATAAAGTAAAGATGGAGCACTAGGAAGCCTTGAGATAAGCATAAACCTGTGTAGTAATAACATGACTAAGTCAGAAGATCTAAACTCGGTAGACTTTAAGACGGATATTTGTGTAACTCTTTAGTGCATTTTTGTAACTAGACTTAGGGCAACAACATGACCAGAACCAAGCAGGTAAACCCAGATGAGATCCGAGTTTTAGGTTAGCCTGGTACAGCAATTATCTTTATGTAATTAATAAGAACAAAGCCTTTAATAACCCAATACATTAGTTCTATGAAAAGAACAAAACTCAAAATGTGTGTAAACTTCAAAATTAAAATAAGAGTGAGTCTATGGTACTATGCATAGCACGGATTGGTCCGTAATATTGGAAAGTACGGTATGACAAAACTTAATGTGAACCCACCTGCTTTTAACCTTTATGCATCTTTATTGGAACAAAAATTTACCATCTGATTAAATTCACAACTTTAGATAGTTTTAAGTATTTTTGTGCAACACTTTCGTGTAGGAAAGGCCTTTGTTAGTATAAACCCCTTTGGCACCACACACTCATTCAGGAGTAAGCTTCTTCCACTTAACTCCACAATTATAAGTTATCATTTACACTTAGATTCTGATTTTTTTGTTAGCTATGGTGTCTAATAACATTTGTAAATAAAAGTATAAATGTTAAAAGAAGGCGCTGTTTTATATATAAGAAGAATTCGTGGCAGAGAAAAGGATATAGTGGCATAAGGCCAAAAACAATACCCTCTGGGGAGACCAGTTGCATCATCTACAGTATTAATGGCTTCCCAGAGCAAGGAAAGTGGTACCCAATGGGGAGGGTACTTAAAACGAGCTACATCCAATATAAGTGCCATATCATTCGCCGCATGGTAACCTCCTATTGGTGAAAAATGACCGGTGCCTGTCTGCATCAGTATATTTTTACGTCATATTTGCATTGTGAAAATATGAAAAAGGTAGATAGAAATGGAGGTGAAAAAGACAACAGATTTAAGTTCTAGCCATTAGGAATGAAAGCAATATAACCATAAGTAACTTTTTAATGGTTTTAATGCAAAACCGGTGGTACTAGAATTCACTATTTTCCAAAAGAAAAAATAATAAGTATTTATATAAGGTGAAAATGATGCACCAACTCTTCAGTCAGACATATATCTACATTTGAGGCTTCCTTGCATAGTTTAGAAAGATAACATAGGTGTATAAGAAAGTATTACAATGCATGTACAATCCTAGTGAACTTGCAATCATAATGGTCCTTAAAAACATTTAAATATACAGTTTCCGATCCGAATAACAGTTCCCTTTTCTACCCATCTTTTGACCTTCCAGTGAACACTGATGCACCAACAAAGAATTACCTTTTCATAAATCTTAACTAAAAAATGCTAGTAAGATCAACATAATGATGCATCAAGGAGCATTGCAAACAAAAAAGAACAATAACAATGAATAATGACAACTCTAAATCAAACTCTAACCTGTTTGAAAGGCCTCCTGTGATAGGATGCGATCACATGGTAGTCTTCCGATCTGGTGCATCTGATGACGTGCTTTCTGAAGTCATCAAGATCGCTTTCATTGGCACGATACGCTTCCACTTTTGCACCAGCACAATGCGCCAAGCATGCAACTTTGCCAAAAGTAATCCCTTCAGCTTTGACTTTCTCCAAAGGCTCACAACAATCCAACATTGACTCGTCAAACCATCTCCATGGACCTAACAAGAAGACAAACAAATAGTATAGAAGTATACAAGTAGGGGTGTTCATTGGATCCGGTGTATTTGGTTTTCAACCGAACCAACAAATTTTGGGTTAAATGATTCGATTTTTCGGTTTAACTGGTTCGGTTCGGTTGAATTTTTGAATTACTTTGATTTTTTATATTTGGTTTGGTTTAATCTCTCATATTTTGGTTTAACCAAACAAACTGAAATTTACTTGATATTTACTTGAATTACTTTGATTTTTTTATATATGGTTCAACTGATATATATATATATATATATATATATATATATATCTTGATATACATTTCTATGATTATTAAATGTATTTGTGTATGTATTGAGTTTTGACCTTTTGAAATTTAATCTCGCTTATTTCGGTTCAACCAAAGAAACTGAAATTTACTTCGGTTATTTTGGTTCAGTTGTTATTCGGTTGACAAGTTTAATTTGGTTGGTTCGGTTACATTTTTTAAAACTGAATAAAATTTTGGTTTGACTTTTTTAATTCGGTTTTAACCGAACTGATGACCGACCACTTGATAAGAAATGATAAAGGATGTTTATATTTTTTAAGCCTCAGAGGTTAAGCAATTAACACACAAAAAAGAAAATCCTACACAAGAAAATAATAAAAATTATTAATTCAAATTTCAAGTACTAACAAAAGGACTCGACATAAAGCAGTTGAAATAAATCATTTCGAAAAAAAATACTGCAGGGTAAATAAAGCAATCTCTAAAATTTAGTATATCAACAGACACAACTATGTTATTCGAGTACTTTCATGTCATCTAATGGCAATTTTCTAAACATTCCCTTTCTAGTGATTGCTGCTTTCAGTAAAAGCTCAAGTATACATTTTACTTTATTTGACATTCTCCATCATCAAGGCAAAATCACTCATCAAATGATATCTAAACAAGAAAGGTAGAAGTTAGAAAATATTAGAAAAATAGGTATACCTTTCCACTTTCTTCCGGGATCAATGGATAGAGCATTGAGCACAACACACAAACTGGCAAGGCCGCAATATGCAGGCTCTGATTGGGTTTGGAAGTATGATATTAGTCTGAAAAACCCTTCCATGGTCCCATTTTGAAGCGCCTCTGTGAAAAGACGCTGCATCAATTTATAAAATATTTGCAATTAAAAATGACTGCTGTGACTGTCAGATGTCAAAATGAGTATTGAAACTACACTTTCAAGTTAATCCAGAAATGATGAAGATTTGTAAGAGATCAAAATAAGCAGCTGTAAATCTTACTCGATGCTGTTTGAAAACTATATTCAGTCTTGGGTATTAACAGAAAGTCCCCCGTAAAACCTAATCATTTTCCCCCCTTTTGCCATTTTGTTAGAGAAGTTAAGTACAATGCCACAAATTCCATGATAAAAGCTGAAATTCAAATTAAAGAACACTTCTAAACCCTCGATCTTAAGCAAATTAACAGGAAATTCAAATACAATTCGATTAAGAAATCAGCAAGACAACTAATTGAAGGCGAAAGGGAGCTCACCTTGCCATCGTCAGAGGCGAACTCGATCGCTGGCGGAGAAGGTAGGATCCTTCTGTACAGACCCGCTACTGCCATTTCTGATTTCTTCTTTTCAATTTCTCTTTTTATTCCGTTTGATAGGTGTGCCTTTTGACATTCAACCGTGTTCATCTCGCTGCCTGACGTAGAGGCAGGGTTTTATTGACTATATTATTAGTGTTATTATCGTTCAAAAGCAGGATTATTAGGGTTTAATTAGTGGCGCCTTTTTTATGGACTGGGAGTAGGGTCAAAACGAGGGATTCAAATCAGCTTGAAATCCAGAATACATGAATAGTATTTCTTGAATTTCTCGAATTTCTGAAATTTCTAATTCAGCCGTTCAATTTTTTCTGTGCACGTATCTCGAAACAGCTAGTTTTTCCGTGCATGTATCTCGAAACAGTTCAACGGCTGGACTCTGGATTTCAGGAATTCCAGAAACACTGTTCATGTATTGGGATTTCAGCAGATTTGGATCCGAAAATGAGCAAATACGGAGCGGATAATGCTGATATCAAATCCGTATCCGTTTTTCGCTGAGCGGATATGAATACGGATATGGCTAGTAAATGGATGTCAAAATCTAAAACCAAATTTGCTTTAAACGGATACGAATACGGAGCAGATAATAAACGGATATGAATTCGAATATGAATACGAAACGAATAATTGTCGGATATCCATAAAAAAAATAACAATACATTATTCTTAATATAAACTTGTTTGAAAATAGTAGCAACTCAAAATTTAAAAAAATTATTTCTCGTCAAGTTTTCTACCGATCTGAGGCCAAAGAAATTCCTCAACTCAAATACGGAGCCAATTCGGATCCGATAATCCGGATCCGTTTACATCCCTAAGTGGGATTAGCTTTTTGACTTTTTGTTTTTTTTTAATTATTAATTTATACGATATCAAAATTGAAGAGGGTTTCCAATATTTCATGTTTTTATACTCATCATTTCTCATATTTAATATTTTTGTTTTTAAAGTTCAAACTGTGGATCCGAACAGCTCAACATGATATCCATACTAAAATATGTTAGGATGAAAATTTTTAATTTTTGAAAACTTTTTACTATTTTTTAAAATAGATACAAAATCAATGTTTCTAGACCATTTAAAAACAGTAGTTTTGTACCTACTTTAAAAAAAAAAGTAAAAAATCACAAAAAATTATAAAATTTGGTCTCCAATCATATTTTAATATGGATATCATGTTGAGCAGTTCGGATTGACAGCTTGGACTTTGAAAACGAAGATATAAAATATGAGGCATGATGAGATATGAAAAACATGAGGTATTGAAACACGGGATCATAATTTACTATTTTTCAATTGTTTTAACTATTTTTTAAATTTGAGAGATGGACAAAAAATAATAAGTAAAAAATATTTGCATATTAAACAGAATTATTTTTTAAAAATCCGAAAAATAAAGATATTTCTAAAAATAATAAAATTTGCCAATTTGGTACAATTTGAAACTTGATTAGTCATCCATGAAAAAATTATTACAACTAATGTGTTAAAACATTTAAATGGCTAAATGTCTTTTAATTAGTTGGCTAAATTTCGATAACATCCAATCTAAATATTGAAGAACTTGTTGACAATTTAATTATTTTATTTTAGATAATATATTTTTCCAGATATTAAATAAATTTGGTGAAATTGAGTTGATATATGCTCAACACGTCATCTTCTTATTGTCAGCCTGTTTTAATCCGAATACCTTGAACATATCTCCTAATCAGCCTCTTCCTCTTTTAATAAATTCTGGCCAAGTGGGCCCTGCCCATTAGACGTGCATCATAATGGATTTTGCAAGGAAAAAAAATGAGAGTGGAGATAACACACCCAATTCACCTCCTCTCTATTGGAACAAATTCAATTTGGGTCTGATGTCCATTGGACTCAAAGTGAGTTCGATGGTGATTCGTTGATTGTCCAATCTGCTTTAAGATTCGCATCCGTAACTTTCGCGTCTGTTTTAAAATTCGTACGCACAAATCATAAAGTGGATCGGACGGTCCCTAAACCCATCGGACCCAAATTTGAGTCCGATGGGCATCGAACCCAAGCTGTTTTCCTCTCTATTACCTCCAAAGTTTAGAGAATCTTTTACGATTAGTGGATCCGGACCGTTCTTTTAAATTTGGCACAAATCTCAAAGCCCAATAATACTGCCCCCATGCTAGTTTGAATTCCAAAGCGGCTGAGATTTAATCTCAAACCGCAAAGTGAGAGAAATTGTCTACAGTACTGTAGAGGATACAGATTCATAAGTTGTTGTATAAATTCAGTGATTTTTTTCACCTCCAAATCCGGATGTAAAGAATATAAATTTTTAGAGGTAAATTCACAAAGTTGTTGCTCATTTATCATAAAGTTGGTTCACAGTGTAGGCAGAATTTCTCTGTCTAATCAAAATTCACAAAAAAATGATTATATAAGAAGCAAGTATATGACACAATTTTTGATAAATGAGGTGTCTCAGTACCCACACAAAACCATTAACGCAGGAATGGAATTACAATAGCCTGGAATCACCTCTCAAAAACTCAAACCAAACGACCCCTAATGAACGTCGTCTTGACACGTCAACGCCAGATCGGATAAGAAAAGGATTATCCGGTGTGACGACCATAAATCCTAAACCCTAAACCCTAAATCCTGAAGTCACCATTTTGTTAAACCCATACCTGTACCAGAACACCAAAAGGTTACAATCTCTAACCTGATGTAACCCAGCGAAATAATCACATAAAAACGATGCATTAACACTTAATGCACCAACACAGCTTAATACTTCAATTCAAGAGAAATTTATTATTACCAGCACACAACATCACAACCATACTCAAATAAGCAAACAAGACAAATCTATCCTTCTCACACACAAATGCCTGATTTGGTATGAGAAGGCAATTAATGTCCTTTTTATTTTCTTACTAAATAGTACTTAAACACAAACATAACAATACTGCAAAGTGCAACACCCAGTTGGAAACATAGAAGCACCACTTCAATTGAGGAGGTTGAAAGTCTTCAGTATGTCACCAATCTCAGAACGCCCAATAGGCTTGGTCATAAATTTATCAGCACCTGCATCCATGAACGCTTCCATGGAGCTCTCATCAGCAGTTATTGCCACAATCTTTCCTGTGGCCCCCATACTCTTCAGGGCCCTAGTGGCCTATCAAAAAGCACATAAGAGTTGATATATATCTACCCAAAAATATGTAATTTTTTTATATAAATAGAGTATGTAAAATGTTCATATGGATGAAGGTTAGGCCTAAAAATCACAAGTATTGAACTAAATCTCCAACAATTAAGTTCTTTTCTGGACCGATTTCAGTTAGGGGACTAAATTTTTCTTTGATTTTTGAAAGTAATTGAGTACATATTGTACGTGTTCGGCAATGAGGCTTTAGCCTCCTTAGCTGCTTAAGCTGACCGAACAGTTGTGCCTTAGACAAGCTTAGAGCACCTTTCTTGAGTTCCCTTAGAGCAAATTCTTAAGCTGATAAAAATCCAGGCTTAGCACAGTGCCTTTTTATAGCTCCTCCTTAGCACCTTTATACACTCTAAGCTTTATTGCTCTGAGCCTTTGTCAGCCGAACAACTCCTCCTTAGCACAGCTTAAACTCTTAAGCCTCATTGCTCTAAACCTCATTGCCGAACATGGCCATTAGGATTAATTGAACATTATGAGTACTAAAATTGTTACCTCCACACCATTCATCTTAGGCATTTGCTTGTCCATCAATATCAGATCATATTCATTTCCATTAAGGAAATGGTTCACGGCAGCTTCCCCATCTTCTGCTTCAGTGATCTCAAAACCAAAGGGAGAAAGCAACCTTTTATATAACCCCCGAATCCATGATTCGTCATCGACGACAAGTACTTTCACAACTTGAGCGCTCGCCATGTTCCACTCTAGTCTGAAAAAAAAATTAGTATGATTAAAGATAAATTTCTATTTACAAAGAATAATCAGGAAACATGAATTTGATTAAAGAGACATCTATGTGAAATTGAGAAAACAATGCATTAAATATCCATTTAATTTCAAAAACTTTTTTTGATGTAGATATTAAGATCAAAAACTTGCAATTAATGGTTCAAACTAATGAAGAATAAATAAGGAAAAAAAGGTACTTAAGAAAAAAAAAGTCTACCGTGTGTTAATTTCTTTTTATATGTCTATTATTGGAATATAATTGGTTTATGGAATAGATGTACTTTTCCCATATATTCTTGAAACCTAACTTCCAAACAATCGATAAATCTCATGACCATGAATCCTTATATATTATAGCACAAGAAATGCATGTATATTATACACCAGAAATAAACAAGCAAAATAACGGATTACAATATTGAAGTCTATAGGAAGCATAAATTAACAAACTAAAACAAAAATAGATATGTAAATAATAGAGAGTACCAGAAAGAATAGGATTGACTGGAAACCCTTGGCAAATTTTGATATGAAGCAACTGCTGTATCAGACGCAGTTATTTATAGAACTACCGATCGCATTTAACGCACTAGATATACTGCGTCATACATTTTCAACAGTTGTCCAAAGTTTTGTATGTTTCTCTCAAGTTCGATATAGTTAGATTCGGAAAAAAGAAAGACGACAATTTCACTGTATCATTTAGGAGTACATCGAATTATCCAGGCCATAGTAGGATTAGTTTTATTAATGTCATATTTGGTGTTTTTCCATCTATTATAGATATTTATTATAGAAGAAATACTGATTGCATTTAACCCACTAGATATACTACCTGTTAAATTTGCTCTACTAAAAAAGCAATCCCTATCATCGATTTATTTTTTTGTCGGTTTATGTCAATTTCGATATAGTTCGATATGAAGAATTAAAAAGAAAGAATTGCATTATATCGTTTATGAGCATATCTAAAGATCTACCGTGCAAATCACAGACTAATTTATTTGAATATTGTTTGTCCCATTTATTATAGATATTTTATCTTCAACATTCGATTCACTTAACCCTCACTGCATCTGCAAAATTTCATGCCTCCGTCAACATTAAATTTACCCCGATTTTGACAAAAATCCTCCGTCTTAATTAACCGGCAAGCGGATGACCACAGATTTACTAATATGCAATACAAAGTAAGAGATATTAGTATACACAGGAGTTGCTGTAATGTATCGTTGCTGAGACTGGTACAGTATTACTTTGAATTCATTACCCTTTTGATCTTTTTGCAATGCCTAATCATAAATCAATGGGTGATTTTCAATTCAGCTTATAAGTAATTGTTCCTTAGTATCTTCCCTTGTGTCTACAATGTCTTTCCGTTTTAACTAAATTGTTTGACAGTTTCTCGGGTCACACTCACACCTGAAACTTATCAGTGCATAGGAGGTACTACAAGGCCATTTTCTGTTCCTTCTGGCAGGAAACTGAAGCTGCAAACAAGGCTTTACAGGCTCCAATTAGCCCCCAATTAAGCATTTGTTCCATCATAATATTAATATAGCCAGCAGAGATGACAAAACAAAATATTATATCAGTCACAAAATTTTAGACTGGTTTAGATCGACAGTAGATATTAGACAAGGTATCGCAAGTGAAAATTCAAAGATCTTTTGTCTCGTCACAAAAAGTGCATCTGAAAATTATGCATAGGACCTCTTATTCAGGCTGTTTTTCTTTTCATCTGCCTAGGGGATGCACAGCAGGACTGGTAGTGATTCTCTATAGTGGCGTCAGCATGGGGCCGTGATCATTAAAAATAACCTACTGTCAGGCCTTTTTTATAATTGAAGGCCTTAATAAAAAACTAATTTTGTAAGAAAAATTGCAGATGTCAGAAAAAGTGTATCTCAGGACAGGATTTCTTTGATCTTGAAATTAAATCATCGGTTATTTTCTAGAGATTTAATGACGATTTTTATTTTTTTAAATAAAAAAAAATGGGAAGAAAACACCGTTTAAGTATTTTTCAAATTGTTCTGAATAGAAAGATTAATCTGTTGTTATATAATATAAGAAAATAATAACAAAAATATTGTCACAGTAATGCACTTTCCTGATGATTAAGCGATACATAACAGAATCGCATAATTCCAAATGCAAAAGCAAGTGTTTCAATAGGGAGCAAGTTGCTTTAACCAAACATTTATGAGAGCCAGAGTACAATCAAACAGTACCAAAACCAGATATATCAATTCTCATTTCAACCTACTTTTTTGGAAAATGAAGTGCTAGAAGTTTAATTAGGATAAAAATCCCCCAAAATACAAATAGAAAAGTCCAATGAAACAAGGTAAAACCATCATAGAAAATTCAGAAACTGAAGCTGTCCAAAGCACCACCCTGTAATATAACAGGTCATGGGCTATTGTTTGATACGGGCATAACTAACCGGGTTGAACTAATGTAGGCAATAAACACAATTCGTCCCAATTTCAGACTTGATTTGGGTTTATGGAACTATTTTAGGCTATAATCACAATTTGGCCCAATTCCTTCATTGTCTGGCAAGAGAAGAGGTTGCATAGACGAGCATTGACGAGCTCTGGTCCGGTTGAACAGCTCAGATTAGGTTAGACTTCTCTTGTTTTCGGAACACTGACTATGCCATTTAAAATTTGCTGAGGGTATTTTGGGAATTGTCCTTTGTTAAATGTAATAGCTTTTTATTCATGTAATATATACTTCTCATCTTATAATGTAATATATACTCTTTTTGCCATGACATTTGCATATCATCAAAGGAAAAAAAAAAATACATCTTGGAGAAATTATAATCAAGAGAAAAACAGCTAAACATTTGAACTGAACTACAAAAGAGAAACAAGAGCCCAAGATTGAAAAGATCACCCCCGGCCCTCCAAGTGAAAAATGAAGAACCAGATGAAGTTCAAAAGAAAGAGGTCCATGTCAGCAAATTCTGGCTATGTGTCGATCGAGCTAGGATAAGTTGGTGTGTGGAAAGAAAGGTTAAGAACAGAAGATTTCCTTGCATTGATCCTTTACAGCATTTTGATTAGATTTAACGGTGATAGCACCATGAAGAAATAATTCAATCTGAAGAAAGGAGATAATGCCAGCTGTTGTCTGTTGGGCGGGCACCCTCATAAACCCTATTTGAAATTTTAATCGAATTGAACATGAGCCGTTTGATGTGATTAAGAAAGGAGATAATGCCAGGCTGCTGTTGTCTGTTGGAAACCCTAAACCCTAAACCCTAATTGAAGGCTATTTAAACCGTACCCCTGCTCAGCTGAAGAATCAAAAGGAAATGGGGAAGGGTGTGCACATAAAAATTGTGGCAATTACTGGTCATGAAATTGAAGTATGCTAATGGAGCGTTTTGCTGAAACCCAGCAATTGCCACAATTTTTGCGTCGACACCCTTTTCTTTCAAGGTCTTAATTTGTTAATATTTTCTGTGGCAAGTTTCTTGTAATCAGAAGAATACTTTTATGAACCGATGCTCTCTTTGCTATCCCTCTATTTCCCAGGAACTTAGTTTTTATAATAGAAACCTATTACCAAGCACTCAGTCCCACCATGGATGCTCTCCATAAGACCTTTACTGCCTTTAATTTGGTGTTTGCAATGTGATTGTACCAGAAGGCCTTCCATGTTGGTCATAGTTAGGTTTTAAAGGGAGCAATGAGGAAGAAACATTGTTGTAATTTTATGTAGGGCATGTCATTATGTAAGATTTTATTTTATCTTAATATTGGTTTATTTTACAGTTCTAGTATGAAGTTTATTGATATCATCTAAGAATCTAGCTAGTTGAATTTCATGCACTCGAAGATTCATAAAATTCTGATAAGAGATGTTTTGCAACGAAGAAACATAAACTGTGAGGTCAGCTGCCCAATGTGCAACACTCAAAGCAGTAGGGAAACAATTGCTCATCTGCTGTTTTTCTGCCCTTATGTGATATCAGTATGGAACTTTATTCAAACTGGGATCAGAAAAAGCTACTGGTACGATCACTGGTACAGCAGCAGTCGGTACAGGTAAAGAGCAGAGGTTTTCGGGGGGAAGATCTTGCAGGAAAGATGGCTGTGGTATAATTATTGCTAAGATGAGGGGCTGAACTGTAAAGTATCACTTTGGCAGCCACTGTCAATTATTTCAAAAAATAAAAATAAACAACAATTGACACACAAAGCAAACTCCATATTTCAATCTAAAATAATTTTATTAAGCACATAACCATACTCAAATAAGCACTCAAGACAATCTAACCTTCTCAGTTCTCACACAGGAAGTATGATAGGCATGAGAAGGCCATGTCCTTTATTTTATTTAATATTAAATAAGCAAGTCTCACATAACAACACTGCAAACACCCAGCAAGAAGCACACAAGCACAATACTTTAATTGAGGAGGTTGAAATTCTTCAGTAAGTTGACGAGTTCAGACAGCTTGGTAGGCTTCACGAGAAAAGCATCGGCCCCAGCCTCGAGAAATGCTCCATTAGCACTTTCATTACCAGTAATCGCCACAATTTTTGCGTGGACTCCCTTTTCCTTTAAGGTCTTAGTTGCCTACCAAAAGCAAAATCAAGGTTAATATCTAACAAAAACATTTAACATCTTTAAAAAGTAGAGTTTGTAGAGATTATTATGGAATTAAACCTAATCTTTAGAAGTTAATTTCTAGTTATCGGTACATGCATATGCAAAAAGTATCACATTGATCTAAATTTTTTCTATAATTGTTTAAAGCAATTTATTGGTACCATAATATGATTGAACATTGCAAATACTAAAATAACTACCTTCACACCATCCATCTCAGGCATTTCCTTATCCATTAACACCAAATCAAATTCATTTCCATCACTGAAATGATCCACAGCAACTTTCCCGTTTTCTGCTTCGGTAATTTGAAAACCTGCAAAGCGGGCTAGTAACATCTTGTGTACCCCTCGAATCACAGAATCATCATCGACAATCAGTACTTTCACAACTTGAGCAGTCGCCATCGGGTCTGAATATTTTATTAGTGTGGTTATAAATTTATTTCAACTGTATGAAAAGAAAATCAGCAAAAGTAATTTTCTAAATTTTCGTATGGGAAAAAAGTATTGTTGTGAAATGCTAATTATGAATATGTATAAGATTACTACTAATGCAGTTGATAATATAGGGGACAATGCATTGAACTTTTTGTGTTGATATAGTGATCTCAAAACTTGTGATGGATGTTTCAGAACAAATAAAGAAAAATTAAGGAGAAAAACAGCTACTAATTAAACAAAACTCATAAATAATGCTGCTTTCTTTTTTAATGGTTGTTTTTGGAATATAATCGGTTTGCAGAAGAGATGATATTTTCTAATAACAATATTCATCGAACTTAACTTCCAAAGAATGGATCAATTTTCAAGGCCATGAATCCTTAAAAGAAAACAGCATGAGAAATGTATGTGTATATACCAGCAATATCCATGCAAAAGAACACAAATTATTTTGAAGGAAGAATACAAAAGTATAACAAAGTACACAGAAATAGGGAATACCAGGAAGAAATAAGAACAATCGGAGTACTTGGCAAACTTGGTATGTATTGAAATTGAGTTTGTTATGTGACTCCTAGCGTCAGATGCGGTTATTTATAGAACTGTCGATCGCATTTAACACAATAGATATACTACATTTGCAGTACTTCAAAAAAAGACTATATCATATATTTGTTCACACATATACCTAACTGAAATTAAACTTTCATCGCCTTTTTTATCATTAAAGGTAGATTTGTGAATCCTTACGGATGTTTTTTGTCGTTTTTCTCCCAACTTCGATATACTTAGATTCAGTGAAAAGAAAAAAAAATTGCATTATAATGTTACGAGCATATCTAATGATGTACATTGCTAAATGGTTTATTACTGTTATATTTGGTGTTTTCTCATCAGTACAAAATTTTATCTTGAACATTCGATTCACTTGACTCTCACCGCATCGTGAAAAATGCATGTGTTTATCAATATTAAATTTACCCCCGGTTTTGAGAAAAAAATCCTGCTGGTGTAGTTAATCACAAGGCACACGACCATAGATTTACTGATATGTGGTACAAAGTAGCATTGTAATATACATAAAGGGTTCGTATAATGTATTTGTTGCTGAGCTTGATAATAGTACCATACTGGTATAAAATGGTGGTAATATCCCATTACAACTTATACACATACACCACTTTTGTTATTAATTTATTATGTTTGTTAGAATTTTTCTTTTGAGGAAAAATAAGGATTGGGTCCGTATTCATTTTATTGAGATTTGTGAAACAAGTTCAGGTTTTGAAATATAACCTGCATGTTAGTTAGAATTTTGAATTCATATTTCTGTGATTTGCAACTTAGCTTGCGTTTTTACAGTTTACTTGTAGCTGAATATCTTTTATTTTCCTGTGCCTACAATGCCTTTGTTTTCTCCTTAACCATTTTTAGGGTACCCCATGTCACCAGTGGTGGAGCCAAAACTTCCATCTATTGGTGTTGAATAAGAGGAATCTTAAGTTTTTTTTAAATAAAATTGAAAATTCACAGAAATTTAAGGGCCTTCCTGAAAATCAAGTGGGGTCAATTCATAGGCTCCTCCATTGCATGTCATCACATACCAGCAACTTACTGGACATCAAACTACTCATAAGTAATACTAGGAGGTACTTAAAAGGGTTTTCCTGAATCTCTGGTCTTTTTTGATTGATGTGATCAGAGTGGTTATGTAACTTTTTTTTTTTAATTTTGATTGATGTGTGATCTATTAATGTTATTTTTGTCTATATTGCGTTCTCGTCGTTCCCTGCAAAGCTTTAAAATAGAAACAGAGAGAAAGAGGATGCTCAGTGCATTCTCACATCTCTACAATCACAGAAATGGCTCAAGCTATTGGAGTTGCAACTTGTGTTTACCTGATTTAATTAAAACATTCCAGACAATGAAAATTTATAAGATGATACAATTTCAGGATACTTGATGTGAAGCATCAAAAGTACATCAAACAGTATCAAGATCTACTACTGCTCAGTATACCAAAACCCTACTAACAATTAACCCCAGGATTGAAAAGAAATTGTTCTGGATATTCATTGAACATGCTCATCTATCATTTTAATCTAACAATCTGAGAAGAGGAAACCAACAGCATCCATAAATAAACAACAGAAAATAAAATAAAATAAACACAAATATCATCTATATAACATGGGTTGCAAAAGATGGTACTTAATAACTTCATGTAATGAGCAACGGTTCAGCCGGGGGCCCATTAAGATCAGCAAAAGGGCATAAATCCTTTCTTGCCTTCAATCCTATCAAAGGGTTTCGCCTCGGTAACAATCTTGTGTCAATCCTCCATTGTTGATGCACCAGATCCAGATTCAACGCCTCAGAATTGGCCATTGTGTGGGCACATGGGAGACCCATAGTTGCCGTAAACCTTCCAGTGCAAACAGGATCTACTGTGCCTTTCTTAACCTTCTCATACTGCTTGTACAACTCCACCAACACATGCTCTGACACACGGCACAAAATATTCTCGAAAAGAGAAACCTTGCAACAATGATAAAGAACCCTAATTTTCTCGCTCTCAAGCTGAGTTATCATCTCTTTATACTGCTTTTCAACAGCTGAACAGAACTTATTCTTCACCTCTCGGAGGTCACCGGCTGGCACGTGCAGATCCTTCCTTAACTTCTCAAGTGCCTCCTCTGCACGTGAAGAAGCATAGTTGCCAAAATGCAAGCACTTGTCAGACCATGCATTGATAATTTTTTCTTTCCATGGCAACCATTCCTGTTTTAGAAATTCTATGGCATATGCCTTCTCAGAGTAAAAATACTCAAACTCATTCCAAGATTGGAAAAAATCAGCTTCAGTTGGGGAGGAGACGACCTTCTTCCAATTAGACAAAAATGCATCCCATTCCTCTCTTGTTTCAAAACATTTTTTGCAATTATCTCTCACACTTTTCTCAACATGCCATAAGCCAAAAATATGAGTTGCTGTTGGAAAGACAACATTTATGGCATGTGTCAATGCAGACTCCCGGTCTGATACAAATACAATAGGCTGATTCTCTTTATCCCGTCCGAGAATATTACTAAATGATTTTAAAGCCCAGACATAGCTCTCCCCATCTTCCCTTTCGAGAAACACAAAGCACGAATAAAATGCAGTATTAAAACTCGAAAGACCAGCAATAGACAGCATCGGCATCTTATACCCATTGGATTTTTGTGTAGAATCAATCACAAAAACATTTGAAAAACACTTTGTTAACACTACTGATAGAGGATGTGCTGCGAAAAGATGCGTGAGGTGCCCCTCCTGATTCTGTAAGAAATTACAGTTAAAACCGGCTTTGACCAGCTCATCAAATAATGCTTGGATTGTACTCCTGCCAGCCAATTTATCCTTCACAATCTTTGCCTTTGCATTGTAAATGGTTTTAGTGATAGCTTTGAGATCTGGGTTCCTCTTTTTAAGCGCCCTCAAAATCTGACGTGGTGTCAGACCTGATTTTGTCATTTCCTCTATATTTGCCATGTCATCTCTTGTTAATCGCCGAGACAAGGAGAGCTCAGAAATATCATTGGCCGGTTCATGATTGTGTGTGGGGTTTTTTTCTTCCACCACCCAAAAGCCGTTTTTTTGTTTTTTCCCCCGCATTTTGAAGGGGCAACCAATTAGCCTGGATTTCTTTGATCTCTGTCGCTCAACATTTGGAACTTTATGTGTATTTCGGTAGGACCCACCTCTGTCACATCCCAAGACCACATACTTGTCAACCCGTGAACCACGTGTAGACAACATGTAGCCCCTTGCCTGATAAAATCCTCGAACTGCTTGCATCAACTCTGTGCGTGTTCTGAATTCTGAATTTAAAAGTTGGTAATAAGCATTCTCTTCATGCACTGGTACCAGATCGGTGCTTGTGGGCTCCTGTTTTTGATCTTGTTGTTCTTCTGCTTCATTTTCTTCTTCTAAAACATTTTCTTCTTCTACAACATTTTCTTCTAATGCAATATTTTCATCTGTGACGAAATTTTCTGAATTTGTGTTTAGCTGAGTTTCGGCAAGTTCAACCTACAAAGATAATTAAAAATACAAAATTGTAGCATTTTACTTTTTAGGTTACAAACATTGGAACTTCAGCCAGAAAACCATAAATTCATGCAGGACTTTTTAAAATTTTGTCATGGTACCTGTAAGGTATTGCAATTATACCATAGAACAACTATACACACTAAACAGACCTGACACAATTTTCTGGTAAAAGGTACAGTACGGTAAGGTATAACAAAAACTTGTCTGCAGGTACAGTACAGTACAGTAGTATTGCACAGAGACCAGAATGGTAGTCCTCAGAAAAACACAAAGACATTACCAAGCTTGCAACTCAACAAATTATATCAATTTTATCTCTACCAGTACATGTATTGCCTTGTATTGGAACCAGCATGGCACAGTAAAGATATGCGTATAATTTTAAGTTCCCGACACAGTGAACCAAAAACACCAAATTTATGGTACGGGCATAGCCGTCATTATACCCACCAAAATAACACCATGTGGTACTAAAAGCATCAGCCAAAGCAACATTACCTCCATTCCTTCTCCCTCCGCTTCAACATCAATACCATGATTGTGCTTTGGTTCTCTAATCTCAACCATCCAAAACCCCTCCTCTTGCTTCTTCCCTCGGATCTCAAACGGGCATCCGATAAGACGACTTGTTCGCTTTCGCTTTCTCTGGTCGGCCGGTACCTGCCGAGTGTCCCTGTAACACCCACTTCTCTCACAGCGCAGGTTCACATACTTGTCAGGCCGGGAGCCACGTATGGAGAGCACATAGCCCTTTGCCGCATAAAATCGTCGCACCGCATATAGCAGTTCGTTGCGGGTGTCAAACTTCAAGTTTAGCAGTTGCGAGATGTCTTTTATTTGAGTCTCCATTTTCAAATCTAGGAAGAAAATTTGCAATATGTTTATACAAGTTCTTATAACAGTTTTAGTAATCCATATGTGAAGTGTCCTTTATGTGAGTGTTTATTTATTAACCTAGAATGAAGAACAAATATGCCTCTTAATAATATTTCTGCATGCAAATGTGAAATATGTTAGCATAGTGCTAGGGTCAGCAAAATTGAGGTTAATTTACAATATTATGCCAATCATACCTGATTAGATTTTACATCAATTTTATCTCTGGCACAAGTAATTTCCACAGACCCCAACTGGTACATATCCCACAAAGGATGTAACCAATTACAATACCTTAATTGGTACCCTCAAGTTCAATCTTGATACAAGTTCTCTCCAAAATGTCAGTAAAAACTTTAGGTGGCATTTCAACAGAGAATGACCATCCGACTTAATCAACAATAACTTAAGCAAAAATGTCCCTAAAATTCCTTAAATTACATAACTACCTACCCTTTTTAAAAACCCTATGGCACTTTGAAGCACTTCGAAAGGGCATGCAGAAACCCAAAACCTTTTCCTTTTCCCAAATCCCCTAGAACGACTATAAATAAAGAAAAGAAAAACGAAAAGATACCTTGAAATGTTAATCCACAGGACCACAACCACCTTTCGAAGAAGAAAACAGAAGGAAAGCGCTACACCGCGAAGCCCGCTGGTCTCCGATGGTGGCAATCGAGAGTCGTCAGTGAATCCGACCAGGCGAGATCAAAGGGAGGAATTATTTATCCGAATCGCCAGAAAAGGAATGAAATGAAGCAATAAACAGAAGAATAATCGAAAGAGAGGAAATGTCGGGTTTTGATTTCTGTAAAGGCCCAACGGGTATGAATCCATTATGATCCTAATAAAGGCCCAAGAGGCCCAGGAGGCTAATTATGGCTAAAATCATGAATTTTGAGGTTTGCACAAAGCCACCAGCGTTTTAACACGTGGCTTTGGAAAGTTATAATTTAATTAATGTTTATTGTTATGGATTTTAATTATTAAACATTTAATTCACAGATCAACACAAAGAATATAGAATAATAAATCATATATAGAAGGCAATAAAAAAACTGAACATAATATTTACTATCAAAAAGAAAATAATGGATTTTATTTTTTTTCAAATATCATTGGTTTCAGATTAGTGTATTTAAATGCAGTGATTTACTTCCAAAAATATAACAATGGATATTTACTACCAAACTAGAATGATATCTTTGAAGATTTCATGGTTTTATAGTAAAATCACTGTATTTTTAGTTTTATTTATTTATTTATTATTTTTTGTAAACTAGCATGTAGGCAATATCTTTAGTTATTTTGACTTGAGAGTAGGTCCGGTGTCCATCGGACCTACATTGGTTCGACGGGTTCAAATACCGTCTGATCTGCTTTAAAATTCGTGCGATCCGCTTCAAAGTCCATGCACTTCTGCTTTAATTCTGGTGTGCACAGATCTTTAGACGGATCAGACGGTCATGGAGCTAATTGGACCCAAAAGTAAGTCTGATTGGCATTGGACCTACTCCATTCTCTTCTATTTTATGGTTTACAAAACCACCACTACATCATAATTTATTATCCTTTTTCTTTTGAAAAAAATTTATTATTGTACGTGGTTCATGAATCATGATTTTGCAGTAAAAAAAAAAAACCATAATTTACTTGTTACAAGCCCATGGTATTACAAATAATTCCCAATTAAAAGAGTTCATGATTTTGAGTTCCTAGTTTTGAGAAGTCATGATAATATCATAGAAGAAACCACCATATTGCCTCTCTTTTTTTTTAAAAAGAAAATTATTACAATAGAAATGCCACAGAAAATTTTTAATTTTTTGTTTTTGTAACAATTAAAACCATCAATTTTCAATCGAACAGATGTAAATATTGTTGTTTGCAAACTATGCTGGATATATAGGCTCTTGATTCTTATAATTTATTCAATGCATTTACATATTGATAATGTAAAAATTATTTATTACCAAAAATGTCAATATAATATGATTTTAATAATTTGAATATATATCCTCAGTTTCAAGTTTTAAATCAAGTTAAGCCTATTTTCAAAATTTATGATCACATCATGTCCAATTTTAATAAATTTCATGATCATGCCTATAATTTTTATTTTATTTTAAGATTGAACCTATAAATATAGAAATATATATAAATTCAGATCATAATTCATGAAGATTAATTTAATTTTTCACCAATACGAATTTTTATTTTCAGGATGAAGTTGGAAAAATAATCCTAATTTCAAATTAACCCTTGCTAGAAAAAATCAGACATGTTTTCCAATTTCACATTGACTTGAAAAATGGAGTTCCTGAACTAATCACGTAATATAGGTCAATTCAATCAGCCCAATTAAGTTGGAAGCGCATCTGCTAAAATTCGAGACCGATAACAGTAATCATGAAATCCCTGCAGTCCGAATCCAGCCGTCGAACTGTTCCGAGATGCGTGCAAGAAAAAACCAGCCGTTTCGAGATGCGTTTTCAGAAAAAATTTGATAGCTGGATTCGGATTACAGAGATTTCAGAATTAGTGTTCATTGGTTTCGGAATTTCAGCTGATCCGAATGCAATTAAGTTATATCCATGCATTTAATAAATGGCACAAGTTACAAGTATAATTATTCCTTTAACCCAATACATTTTCATAACAACACAAGATAGGCGTACAATAGAAATTATGAAAATGGGAAGTCTTAAATTTTTCATTCATATTGCCTCATCTCATAATCTGGAATAATAGTAAAATCTTGCTATAACCATATTAAAATGTGCTCAGAGACAAAATTTTGTAATTTTTCTGAAAATGTTTTTACTATTTTTTTAGATGGGTACAAAATCACTGTCTTTGTATTTTTTTCAAAAAAATATATAATTTGGTCTCCGAGCACATTTTAATATGAATTCAAATTGATCGGTTCGAATCTACTATTTGAATTTTGAAATAAATAAAGATATGAGGCGCGGACGACGCATGGAAGGCATTTGAACCCAACTCATTTCGGAATGAACACAATTTCCTTGGAGATGATAGCAGTTGATTTCAGCCCATTCTGTCATGTGTTGATAATTTCATATTAGAAAGATAAATGGCATTTGCATAGACAGCTTAGCTTAAAAATTACATTTTATTCATTGCTAGAAATATCTAATTCCATCAAATAACAACCAAACTTGTTCTAACAGTGTTATACTGGTATTTGTACTAATACTGATACTGGCATGAATGTTCTTGTTCAAAATTCTTGCAAAGCATCACAGACTAGACTAGTATCAGTATCCATGTTGGGCACCTGACTGAGAGGCTGAGGAAAACAAGAAAAATTCTATTTGAACATCTCAGAATCTTTCATCTCTGAACAAAATCCAGGAGAAAGACATATAAATTAAATTAACTTTCAAATTTCAATCAAGCAAATACAAAATACAAAAGTTAAATTTGGCATGACAATTCTTCAACTTCAATCAAGAAACTTTTCTCAACAAAAGACACAGACTTTGCTTGTAATTATGGCAAATCGAATTTCTTTCGGAAGTATTCCTTGACGAACTCACGGCGTGCGGCCACGCGAGCTTGCTGTCGATCCATGTTTGTGTATGACATGTGGGCCCCCGCCACTATCAGCGCGGCACCGATGAGAAAGAAGCAACAGCTCGTCGCGAGCTGCTTTGGAGGGAAGTGCCACACCATCTACAGCTAAGCCAACGCCTCAGACGATCTCGAGCTCTGCTTCAGCTCTCCTCTCCCGAATCGTACCTCCAAGTTCAAACCAGACTTCTTAGGTTCGAGCCAGGTTTCGAATCGCTGTTAGTAATAGTAACCTGTCCCGCGGTCCCACCAGACCGCATAGTTTTAACTTCTAAGTTTTTACTTTTAAGTAAAACAATTGAACTTAGCAAACGGGGCAAGGAGTTTTGGATGTGCATGGGAATAAGCAAGAATTTATGAATTTTTTGTTAATGATGAGTTTTGGATTGCGGGGATAGATTTTTCAGATACGGAAATCTTAGATATCCGAATTACAAAGTAATTTATGAGAACTTATTGGACATGTCCGGGAATGGAGAACAGCTTGGGTCTGAAGTCCATTGGACTCAAAATTGGGTCCGATGGGTTTAGAGACCGTCCGGTTCACTTTAAAATATGTATCCACGCATTTTAAAGCAGACAGAAAAGTTGTGGCGCGAATCTTAAAAAAGATCGGACGGACATCGAATCCATTGAACTCTCTTTTGAGTCTGATGGGCATCGGACCCAAATTGATTCTCCGGGAATGAACCGACATTTTTATTAATATCTAAAGTTAAATAGAAATTAATAAATATATCCAGTTTAGGTGAGTTTTATTAGAAATGTCTAAATCGGTAATTTAATTTTATTTTTTTATTAAGTTTGGTTGGCTTGAAACGAGGCGTAGATAATTTGTGTTGAATAATCAAAATGGTCCATAGGCGTAATGATTGCATCATGTCAGAGATGTAAAAGACGTGATGGATAAGCTGCAATTTTTTTTATTTTAAATTAAAAAAATAAATTAAATTTGAGACGATTTTGGAGGCGATTTCGGAGGCAATTTGACAGAGGCTAAACGAATGAACAGTAGCAACCGAAGTAGATCGTTCTATTGTGACCTACCGAGAGGAGAAAAAAATGAGGAAAAAAAAGAACAATTATCAAGTATGCAATACTAAAAAAAACTGTCTAGTACGTGTGATGGAGGAATTTATTAAACAACCTATTCGGTATGAAATTTCAGTCACCAAAAGAGAGATATCTAGCTAACATGTTAACATATGTATTAATCATGAACTTTTTGACAATTTGATATCACAAATTTAATATAATTTTTTTAATTTAAAATAAAAAATTCTGCAGCTTATCCATCGTGTCTTTTACTTCTCTGGCATGATGCAATCATTACGCCTATGAGGCCATTTTGATTATTCAACACAAATTATCTACCTTCATTTCAAGCAAATCAAACTTAATAAAAAAAAAAATTCAACCAGCTATTAAATGACTAATTCTCATTTTTATTCCCAACCAACCATCGGTTTGAACATTTTTAATAAAACCCAGTCAAACTGGATATATTTATTAGTTTCTATTTAACTTTGGATATTAATAAAAATGTCAGGGGAATGAATATACTAAAATAAATATTTAATTGTTGTGAAATATTTTAATTTGAGAAATTTATTTATGAATTATTATTATATGAGGAGGGCTCCAATGCCTCATTGCTTCATGCTCCACCTATACCCAAACATCTTTATTATCAATTTCAAAGTTCAAACAGATTATCCGAACCGCTCAATATGATATCTCAGTTAAAATATGATTGGAGACCAAATTTTATATTTTTTTAAATTTATTTTTTATTTTTTAAGATAAGTATAAAATCATTGTTTTTAGATGGTCCACAATTTTCTGAAAAACAATGATTTTGTACCTATCTTAAAAATAGTAAATGTTTTCCAAAAAATATAAAATTTGGTCTTCAATCATATTTTAATGTGGATATCATGTTGAGTGGTTCGGATCATCTATTTGAACTTTGAAATTGAAGACAAAGATGTTGTCAATAATAATTATTGATAAATTTTTAATCAATTCTAATAATCTAAAGTCTAATAATTAATATATAATAATATTATAAAAAGTTGTCATGAAAATATGAAGAAATTAATGGTGAAAAAAAACAATAAAGTATAATTGGTGAAAAAAATATTTATAATTAAATAAATGAAAAAATCAAACAAAATGCACTCTTCGTGAAAATAAAAAAAAGTAAAACTTATAAGATGTAAAAGTAGAATGAGTAAGAGATAACATGTGGAAAAAAAATTAAGTTTAATCTAGTATTTTTTTTTCTTATGCATTTGTATATAAATTTGATTTCCACATATCTTTCCGTGGTAAATTTTTTCATCAACAAAAGACCACCAAAAACAATTTTATCCCACAAAAATTCCATAAATTCCCACAATAAATATATACCATCTAAACATGCTCTTAGTTGGAAAAATTGTTAGATCATCTGCATTTTTGAAACTATAAGAGTTTTTAATTTGACGTGGCAGTTGCTAAATCAGTTTCAGGGATGTAGATGGATTTCTTATTTAGCAACTTTGCTCAATAACTTCTTATTAAGAAATCGTTTATAAACTCTAACATGGCAAAACGATTGGCATGTATTTGTTAAAATTAGTTTAATTTACTACTGATGTGGCTTATCAATTTTAATTTACTGATGATGTGGCTTATTAAAAACTCTAAAATTAGTTTAAGGGATGTGAATTTAGAAACTCCAAAGTCTATTTTTTAAAAACAGTTAACAGTTATTTAGAAACTCTAAGAGTTTCAGAGATGTAGATGCTCTTAGGTCATACACTCATACTTTTTGGTTTTTGTCTCTCAAGAGCTTTGACGCTTCTCTACTCGTCTTTATCAGACTCTAATTTGAGTTTGATGGGTTCCCGTACAGTTGAATCAGCTTTAAATCCGTGTACACTAAATTAATATGAATCTTAAAAGAAATGTGTATAAATATTGAAACGATGCGCACAAATCTTAAAGCGGATCGGACAATTGAGAACTCATCAGACTCAAATATGAGTCCAGTAGACGTCGAACGCAACCTGTTTCCTTATCTAATACATTAAAAAAAAAAAATACTTCATGTGGTGATTTTATCACCTGTATGCAATTACATATGTTATTTATACTATTGAGTGTATGTTATTTTAATTTAGAAAATTGTGATGCTTGTATTTGTATACTAATTAAACCATATTTATTGATATAAGAATTCTGAAAAATATTGTCTAGATTGGTACAAGTATCACAATTTATACGAAATTTCTCCGTAATTGTTTTCGCGGTACAATCGAACATGTTGAAAAATAAAACTAGAAATCTCAAGGTTTTCTTTTGGAAATATATTGTTACAATTTCTTTAATTAACATATATTATTATTATTTTTTGGATTTTTTCTATTATATGAAAATTAAATATATTTCAATTTTATAAGATTTCAACTTGTTTTTGTCTATTAGTCACATTGATATACATATTTTGAGAACAAACAAGAATTTTCTATAATTATTCTCACGGTACAATTATCTGTACATTAATTTCAGCATATTTTTATAATCACATATTTCCGTGTCCATATCGGTGACAAAAAAAAATATATTTAAAACTAGGGGTGTTCAACCGGTCGGTTCGGGTCAAACCGAACTTTTTTTTTCCGAACCACGGTTTGAACCGAATTTTGAAAACCCAACCCAACCGACCGAATTAAAATTCCAAACCGATCTAAAACCGAACCAATTAAACCGATTTAAACTTCGGTTTGTTCGGTTGAACCGAATACAAACATTTCAAGTTGCAAATAAACATTTTAAAACCGGTTGGTTCGGTTCAAATCAATTTGGATAATATTTTTGATAACCACACAAGCCAGTTTTTGATAAACCGATCCATTATAAACCACACAAAATAAACCGAAACTATTTTTTTATTAAACCGGTTGGTTCGGTTCAAACCGATTTGGAGATCCCAAAACCGAACCGAACCATTTAAACCGAACTTCTTCAAAAACTAAACCGAACCGAACCATTTAAACCGAACAACCGATCCAATTAAACCAAAATTTGCCGGTTCGGTTTAAAACCGAATAAACCGATCCATTTGAACAGCCCTATTTAAAACTGAATAAAATTATAATTATGTACTTATCTCTGCACTATATTTTACTTACAAACATAGCCAAAAGTTATCTTCCACCTTAACTTATCCCGTACCAAATAAAATTTATCTTAAAAAATAAAATTTAAAGTTGAATAAAGTGACAATAATTATTCTATAGTTAGTTTTTTCACTTTATTTCTACTTTTAAACATGTTATCTTGCACCAAACAGACTTGGCAGTTTTAACTTTTTAAGTAACTTCTCTCCTAAAAAACAAAGAAAAAAGAACTTGTAACTTATAATTTTAACTTCTGTAAGTAAAATCCGGAATTGTTATGACAAAAATAAAATAAAACATCACCTTATTATTTATGTATTGTAAATTTAATTTTCATAAACAAAATTCACCTCAATGTAACTTAAAAATATGAATGTATAAGAAACCAAAAAAAATATATGAATGTATATACTATGATTCTATTTTTATCTTCAAGTTATTATTTATAAATTGATCAAAATGAGTATTATAAATTTCTTAAATTTGTTAGATTATATAAATTAGTATTTCTTATTAGTTCTTACAACCAAGAGAAGTTACATTGCAGAGGAATCTAACGAGAAACATTCTAGACAGAAGGGCCTCAGTAAATTTTTGTCCTGAAAAAACTATCCTTGCTTTTCCGAGTCCGGTTCCCCAGGTACCTGAGGTGCAATTTAAAAACTCGGACGGCATAGATTAATCCCAATCGAATTAAATTCAATCCAACGTCTAGTGAAAGTTTGAAACTATAGAGATCTGCTTTGAGATTCGTATCAAGTTAAAAGAACGGTCCATATTATCACTTGCACCTCGGTACCTGCGGCGATACGGATTCTGCTTTTCCTGTGTCCGGCTTCCGAGGCCGCATCTTCTGCATTAACTCAAAAGAGTATCTTTTTGAGTTTAATGCATCTCAGCCGTCTGATCAGGATCGGAGCCAGTCTGGCTCACGCCTATAACACACGGGGCCCTTTAATATTAGTGCGGATCTCAATCGGACGGTCTATATTTATTAACGCACGTTCCGTTAATGCAGAGGGTACGAATTCCCGGCTTCTTTCCTTTGTCCATCCCTTCATTTATTCAGATGCTCCATCAGAGTTTCTGAAACGAGTCGACATGACATGAAAGTATGAAACAACGGATTGAGATCTGCTGCGATCAGTAACTCTGCAATTCCTGCTTTTTCAAATTCAGCCGTCCAACTTTTTAGTGCACGCATCTCAAAACAGCTGATTTTTCTGTGCACGTATCTCGAAACAATTTGACAGCTGGAATTTCGAAAAGCATTGATTGCAGGATACTGTGAACAGTACCCGGATCGCAGCAGATTCTCACCCATGAAACAACAACTAACCAGAGGTTAAACCCAAAATCCTCTCTTAAAAGTCAAAACCCATTAACCATCTCCGGCAATGGCGGAAGGCTACCGTACACCGAGGGACGGAGAACGGTGCATCCTTAGCTCCCGCGAAGGGCGCTGTAGGAACCCGAGAGTGGAAGGTCGGAGCTACTGCGACCCTCACTTGAAGAAGTATGAGCGTGCATCTGAGATGAGAATGGCGCGTGATCTTTACCATAATGGCGCGCGTGGCAATGGGGACGAAAGAGGGAGAAAAGAGAATAATGGTCCTGAGAGTAGCGGGGTAGGATCGTCGGTTATCAGACGGAGAACTGGAATGGAGAAAGGAGAGGTAAGTGTTTCTGACAGTGCTGATGATAGAGAGAAGATTGAGAAGAGAAGGGGTCACAAAAGTGATACGAAGAAATTGGAGATGGGAAAGAGAAAGATGTTGTCGAAGAAGAAAGGCAAAATTCATGGCAATGATGATTTGAGGAAGAGAGATGAAGGATCGTGCTGGAAGAGGGGTCGAAATTCATTGAAGGAAAAGAAGAGAAAGAGAAGTGATAGAATCGAGGATCGATCAATGCATGAGAGAAGACAGAGAAAGGCAGCAAAGGAAGCAGTCGTTGTGCAAATAGGAAGCGATACAGAATCGGTATGGAAAAAGTTATGAGTTCTTGGTTATTTTTGTTGACATTTTTTATGCTATTGAATTTTTGTTTTGCTGATCACGTAGCATAATTTCAGTAACTTGCATCTGAAAGAGTAAAGTTTTAAACTTTGCAACTCCTACAAGAAATCGTATCAGTTTTCCTGCTAATTTTTGTATGGTTTCAGTAATAGGAAACGATCAAGATATGTTTACTTATGTATTTATCTGTTCTGTTAAACAGGAAGACAAGGAATCAGAAAAGGATGTTCGGGATTCAAGTTTTAGGAAAAAGCGGGTACAAAGCGTTATAAGGGATGGTCTAACTGATACCATGAAGGATAAAACTGTGGTAATCAATTGCGCACTCTCCATTTCATTCTTCTTAACTCGCCTTTATGTGGGAATATTTCAATAATTTTGTGTTTCTTGGGTTTATACAGAAGAAGAAGAAGTCACTGGTAGGAAAATATGCACTGCACTGTCATCAGTGTCAGGCAAACAAAAGGAAAGTCATCCGTTGCAAGCTCTGTCATAAGAGGCGCTTTTGTCTTCAATGTGTTACTCGCTGGTCTGCTTAATATTTGATATTATCAATTTACGTTTTTGTGAATTTAATTTTCTGTTGTAATGTAACCCTTTAAACCCAATCAACCCTTTGGTACTAAACCCAAATTTATGATCAGGCAGCTGCTTGATTGCTATCTAGTTAATTCAAAATAATAAGCCCAAGTTATTTGCCCCTTTTTGTGCAATTACATTATAGACAATTTCCAGAGAAAGTACACAATTTTTAAGACTTAAGTTGTAGATAGTAAAACCTTCTGCTCAAATGAAGCCCATGAAACTTATGATCACCATACTTTCTTGCTATCTATAATTTGTTGGTATGTAGGTATCCTCAAATATCAAAGAAGGGACTCGCAGATAAGTGCCCGGTTTGCCGAAACAACTGCAATTGCAAGCAATGTCTGCGCATGAAAGGCCTTGTGGAGGTCTGCTTCAGTTAAATTTTCTATGCTAAATATAATGATACTATGTTTCATGAACATGTTGCATATTAGCTGTGTTCAGCATACACTTTTTGGAAACATCACAAACTTTTACACATTTTTAGATAAGTTTGCCTCTGTGCAATCTTTTATTGCGGTACTTGTAATTTGGATCACTTGACAAAGTACTTTTAACTTGGAAAGTTTATTTAATACTTAGTATCATCTCTTTAATCGGTCCATGTAGCCATCCAAGAAGGACATTTCGGAGCTAGAGCAGTACAGATACTATTGCTATGCACTGGACTCTTTACTTCCTTGGCTTAAAGAGTTCCAACTAGAACAGAATGCTGAGAAGGCAATAGAAGCTACAATACGAGGTACTAATTTGATTTCCATGTTGTTTCTATTCCACTATTAGCAGAAAATATAAGAAAATGTTTTAATTCTAAATTACCCTTTTCTCTTTTCCTTGTAGGCGTTGTTGGGAGTGAGATAGACCTTGAAATGGCTGAATTCGACAAAGATGACCGCGTGTACTGGTATGTCAAATTTCATAATTATATGTTAATGCCACAAAATAGCAGAAAAGAGAGAGTAGATTTTACTGAAATGGAACTGCACATGTTCAAGATCAATGTAAAAACTTGGTTCTAAAGAAATTGAGGCAGTTAATCGTTACCAAACTAAGACCAACTGATGTGTGATATTTTTTGACATTTGTGGCTAATAAAATTTGAATTTAATTGCTGAGTTTTGCAAGGATACATCTGCAATGAAAGCAGTTAAACTAATTCTCTGTTTCTTTTTCTCTCTTTTTTCTCCTTAACAGTAACAACTGCATGACATCAATTATAGATTTTCACAGGAGCTGCCCCAAATGCTCCTATGATCTCTGCCTAAGGTGCTGCATTGAACTCCGTGCTGGTCTTGTCCCTGGTGGCAAAGAAGCCAAGGTCGAGCCCTATAAAGACTACGGCAAGAAGTACATATTTGGTCAAATGCAACATAACAGTCAAAGTCACAATAACAGACCTTCCAAAAAAGGCACTGGTGCATCCCATAATTTTTCCAAAAAATCATCATCGAAAATCAGTAATGAAAAGGAGGAAAAAAATGCTCGTCTTGATTGGAAAGCTAATGAAGACAGCAGTATTCCATGTGCACCAAAGGAGCTAGGTGGCTGTGGCAGATCAATTCTACAACTGAAATGCATGCATCCCGAGAACTTTCTTCCTGAGCTCCAGTTAAAGGCTGAGAAAATCATGCAACATAAAGAATTTCCCGGATTTCTTTTTTCTTCAAGCCCATGTAGTTGCTCTGGCAACATAAATACCAAAAGTGAAAGTTTGAGAAGAGCAGCAAATAGAGAGGGGTCTGGGGATAATTATATATACTGTCCAACAAGTGCAGATGCCAGGCAGGAGGGACTGTACCATTTTCAAAAGCACTGGCGGAAGGGTGAACCAGTAATTGTGCGGGATGTTCTGGATCAAACATCTGGGCTCAGCTGGGAGCCCATGGTGATGTGGCGTGCCCTAAGGGAGAGATCCGAATCAGCCGTGACAGCTGTCGATTGTCTTGATTGGTGTGAGGTTAGTTGAAGAGATGTACTGTGATATGAAATGGTATGTTGCTGGGGCTAAGTTTAATAATATATACTGGGGTTATGGATTTCAGGATTTACGGAGGTTAGGTTTTGTGGTTTCGGTTGTACAGTTTCAGAATTTATGGTTTTAGGATTTTCTTTCCTATTTCCTTCTTTTTAAGGTTCTATTGTTACCACTGTTATTACAAGCACCGTCCTTTTGATATTTGCAATCAATGAATAGTATATGATGAATGGACCATAACTCAACTTCCTCAAAATGAGTGAAACATGAACCACAATGAAGTTAGGGTTTAGGGTTTAGGGTTGAAGTATTATTGATTTCTCTTTTGTCCAGGTGGAGATAAAAATCCATGCGTTCTTTAATGGGTATGAGAGCGGCAGATGCCACTCAAATGGTTGGCCTGAGATGCTTAAGCTGAAGGACTGGCCCCCAGGCAGCTGGTTCAGTGAGAGATTGCCACGTCACTTCGCCGAGTTTATTATGGCCTTGCCCTTCCCTGAGTACACCGACCCCCGCTATGGCCCACTCAACCTTGCTACCATACTCCCGACAGATTTCACAAAGCCTGATCTTGGCCCAAAGACATACATTGCTTATGGGTTTAGAGAAGAGCTCGGCAGGGGCGATTCTGTCACAAAACTTCACTGTGACATGTCTGACGCGGTATGTTATTAATATATTTGGCAATGGCAACTTGGAAACAGATATGCACTCCCTTTTTATTAATTTTTTGGAAGAAAAAATAGTTACTAAACCAAGGAGTATTTCAGTACCTAGTTTGTGTTGTAATTGCGGATAATAGGTTAATTTATAAGTAATATCTGAAGGTACTTACTAGACCTTTGTGGCATGTGCTGGTGCAGTGGTGCTGTTGCTTCACTTTTTATTTAGGCTATCATTACATCATTTGGCTTCCATAAATGTTTCATTTTCTCTTTAATTGTGTTGCCTTTATTTCATTATATCTTCTTATGTCCTGGAAATTACTCTCAATATTTAATGCATTTTTAACAATTTTTCTGTTTTCTCATCAGGTTAACATATTGACACATACTACTGAGGTAGACCCTGGTGCGGACAATAAAGCAGAAATAAAGAAAATAAAAAGTAAAATGAGGGAGCAGGACTTAGCTGAATTATCATGTGGTGGGGCAGCTGCCACATATGGTCACAATGAGGAGGTTTATGGAAACAAGGATGACGACATGCCTGATGATGTATGTATTCCTATATGTTATTAGATCAGATGCTTTGGATATCATGTCTAGTTATAGTTCACCTTTAGCTGGTTTTTTGCGGTGATTTGGAAGCAAATTGATCTACTTCAATTCAAGAATCACATATCTTCTCAATTCTGAACCACTATCTGATTTAAGAGCACCATAATTGTTGCCAGATATTATTTGCACTGCCACTAATGAATTGTCCATTTATTTGAAACTTCGACTTGGAAATATTTAGAGATAGTTTGTTGTTTTCCTTTTTTTTAATAAAATACAATTAAATTTGTAGGTCTCATCTGACACAGAAAATAGAAAGGTAGAGCCGAAAGGGACCAGTGACATGGAAAATGGGTCCCAAAGTACAGATGATGAACCCTGTCACAAATTGGAGATGTCAGATGAAGATAAGGAAGTTTTAGAATATGGGGAAGCACTGTGGGACATTTTCAGAAGGGAAGATGTGCTTAAGCTAAGAGAATTTCTGACCAAGCACTCAGGAGAGTTTAGACACATTCATTGCAACCCTGTCAAACAGGTATCCTATGATACAACCAATGGTTGCTGTACCGCCTACATTTACTGCCATCAGTTGAAGAAGCAGCAATTTGTTCAAAACCCTAATATCATTACCTGTACTTTTGACCATCATGATTATGGTATAGATATCCTCTGATCAGGGGCGGAACTAGAAAATTTAGATTGGGGGCGCCAAACATAAAATGCAAAAATATTTAATGTATGGTAGGTGGTGGATTTTAACTCAAGTCTACACAACCACAATGTGGAATTCTAACCACTAGGCTACAAGCACACATTTGATATTTCATGAGGGGGCTGAACTATATGAAAACTTAAATCAACAACAACAACAAAGCCTTTACTCTCAAACAAGTTGGGGTAGGCTAGAGATGAAACCCAATTGGAGTCACAAAGTTAAATTTCAATATATATATATATATATAATTAAAAAAAATTAAATCATATGGGTGGCTAAGCACCTTTTGGGTTGCATTAAGATGCATCCCTGCCTCTGGTCTAATGACTAAGGGCCCTGTTGTATTTTAGTTATCTTTTCCTTTTCCTGAACAAAGTTTATATATACATCAGGTTTTTCACCCGGTCCATGACCAATCATTCTATTTGACTGCGGAGCACAAGAGAAAGCTCAAGGAAGAATATGGTTAGTTAATTCAATCTACATTTGCCTTGCAAACCCTTCATAAACCTTGTATATCCTCCTGTTATGCACATAAATAAACCTGACAAGGTCTTGATTTGCAACCAGGACAATTAGTTGGTGCAGCAACTCCTTTTCCATTGAAAATTTCTCTTGTTCTTTTTTCTTAACTTGGTACAATTTTATAGGAATTGAGCCATGGACCTTTGAGCAAAAGCTTGGTGAGGCAGTTTTCATTCCTGCTGGTTGCCCCCATCAGGTCAGAAACCTAAAGGTATGATCAAAGGATTACTGTACCAAATCCATGTACTAGGTTTTTTTTCTATGTAGTTCGCACTACTAGAGGTGAATTGAACCAAACTTATACAGTTGTTAGTCGAGGAATATTTAGGTTAAATTATGATCTGGTCGAGGCATTTTGGCAATGTATCATTTTGACATACCCGAGATCCATTCAAAATTTGAACTCATAGCATACTGTACCTATATGAACTGATAGTCATCAACAATAAGTGTAATCAGCCAGTATTATAAATAATTAAGATTTAAGAACAATGTTAACGGTAACATAGTTTGTGGTATTTACCATACACATCTCATGAAATAGCTAGATTTCATTGGACATTTGAATGTAAATTTACTTCCCTCAAATCTCCTTATTATGACTAACAAGTTAATCTCTCCTTGATTTCTCTTTCCTTGTTTGATTCATCACATGTATCTATATAACAAAACTTTTATCCAGGATCTCTCGCTCAAATAAAGTTTCCAAATTTGTTTTGTATCTATTGGTAAAATATCTTTGTCCAAATTTACTGTTGGATCATGCTGGAAGTGTTTATATATGTCATTTTGTGAAAGCACGATAGTTCTAGTTTTTGACTAGTTGCTAATTTTGAGAACCAATGGACTCTAACATTTTGGGAGGAGGTAAGCATTAAGTTGATTTTGTATGCAATTAAATTGACATATTACATAATGTATATTTTGAGCAGTCATGCATAAAGGTGGCAGTTGATTTTGTGTCACCTGAGAATGTTAGAGAGTGCATTAGGTTGACCGATGAGTTCCGGCTGCTTCCATCCGAGCACAAAGCAAAAGAAGATAAGCTTGAGGTACTTACATGAAGACTTTACTATTCATACAAATTGTGAAAATATCTTTATATACCCCTTGAAACATACATATTATCTATGCCTTATTTGAATGTAAAAAGTATTCTATTTGGATATTTTCCCTTTGAAATGCACAAACATAAGGTTTTGCTGGGGTTACCATAAATTTACCTTTTATTTTGGGTAATTGTAATTTTGTCAAGTCATTTGATTCTTGTGGCTGCTAATAATGAGGAGGTTGGTTTGTTGTGTGTTCAGGTAAAAAAGATGGCTCTACATGCCTTGAACAATGCCGTCAATTACTTGACCAATAAGGACCCCAGAAATTGGTGAGCTTTAGAAATATAAACGTTTAATAATTAACATAAAATGTCGATGCACTCTCTTGAGCATTTTAGTTTTTGCTATAACTAAAATGTTAATATGACCGTATATTTTTTTGGTGCCAGCTCTAATAGAGAAGCACAAGTGTGAAATCTGGCATTCTGATGACAATCTGGGAGGTTCTACTGAGCTAACATAACAGTTGATTTTCATCTCTTTCAATTTTTTCTTTTTATTTGCGTGCGTGTGTGTTGGGGGGGGGGCGGTGGGGGGGTGTGGTGTGGTGTGTTAAGTTCCTTCATACCATATAGAAAAAAAATATAAATGTTGTTAATTATATAGCAGTAGATCCTTTGTCATGCTTTGCTTGATTTGGTGATAGCAGCTTCTGTGCTCTTTTGGTGTAAATTTTGATTATAGTAACAGTATTTTCGGCACTGCCTTTTTTGTTACATTTTTCTTCCCTTAACCACATGAAGTTTCAGTTCAATTGTGGTACAGTTAAGGGCGTAATGCAAAGCTTAAACTTACCTTCTTTTTTTTTTTTTGAAACCATATAAAGATTAGTTATTATTTCATAAGCGCACAGATAAAGCAGAATTTTTTAAGCATCTTCATAAATAATCAGGTACAAAACTTTATATTTGTTAATATTATATGAGATTTACACATAACACGTTGGGAATGAATTCGGGCGAAGGCGCGATAAAGATGGTTAATTTTAAAAGTACTACACTTTGGCTTTCAGAAATTGAAAAAACAATTCTCATACATTCTAAAAAATAATTTATGAGATGAATGAGCCAATAGGAATTATCTTTTTACCAACATGACATTTCAAAAGTAATTTTAATAAAAAGTCTTTCTATTTATAAAATTATCATACAATCCTAAAATTATAAAT
>JAJGRW010000232.1:567211-651615 GCA_025461045.1 Carex parvula | reverse complement strand
TAAACCTCTTATTTCATGGTTTAAGCCTCAACCAAACATGAGGTATTCTCCACTAATTTTCAGAATCATCCCCAATGACTTTTATTTGATGTTTTGATGTACCATCACAATTCCTTTCAACTGGTAAAAATAATAAAGATAAATTTTGCGCATATATATGTTAATGTAAAAAAATCAGTCATCTCAAGGAATGCAGACTAATTTAATAAAGACTAATGCAGCTGTATTTGAACCCATTATTATGCCAATTTTTTGTAATATCTTTTTCCAATATTTAAAGGTTCCATGTTGGGATGTCAACCGGATTGAAAGCAGAGAAGTAAATTTTAATTAAGGTTCTCTATTGATGTTGTACGTACATAAACAGACCCTAATTCCATTCCATAAGCAGGCACTCAACAAGGGTTCAATATTCAGATTGGCTATTGAAACTAGGAATGTACCAGTTTTACAATTAAAACCATTAATTCCGTTCCATAATAATCATTTTTGAGGACTTTTTGGGCAAACAAGCAGGCACTTTGACACTCTTAACATTAATAGACTCAGAGTGCTTTGTAATTTTGAGTCATGAGTATATCTTGGTGGTGACCAGCTTTGAAACATACCAATTTTTTTTAGTACTATACTATGCTAAAATAGTACCGGCCAAGGGAAAAAGAAGTGCTGTTTTCAGAACCTGTTGACCAAGTTTGTATTCAAGTGTATTAATATTAGCCTCATACTTACCTCTCTTGTTTTCTGCACGAATTTCAGGGGAAGAAATTACACTATTAGAAGATCTCTTCGCTGGTGGAATGATAACTCGAACAGAAGTGTCACTATCAGAAGATGTTTTCATTGTTTCTGATTCAGATTCGGATTCAGATTCTTCATTCTTGATCATTAATGGATCAGCTTTTTCATATCCACTAGCATCGAAGATTAAGACATCAAAAGAGGAACTGCTGCTATATGTAAAGATTAGGAGGTCATTTTCATCTATTTTATTAGCAGTGACAAAATCTGTCCAGCCAGAACGGAGAGATACATTGTTGTATGACTTGAATACTTCAATTTTCCAAGTCTTTCCTTTAGGATCTTTAAGTTCGATTATTTCAGATATTTTCCCTTTGAAATTCTTGGCAAGTTTTCTCGGCAGATTCTGCATGCAAAATTTCGTTGATTAGTTTCTCTAATGTTCTCCAAATAAGAAACAATGTTGCTCTTAACAAAATATGAAAATTAATTCAACCCAAAAATACACAATAGGTAAGCTTTTTTTGTCAAATTACATAAAGCGGCAGTATACTCGTCTTGGTTGCTTTACTGGCACAACGTTCTTGATTAATAGTTCTTTGCCAAAGATAATTTACAGGCCATTTTTCCTATTTACAAAAAGATGAAGCTTATTTTATCTCATATTTTTTAATTTTATAAATATCAACTCTGGTAATCAAGGGCCTGTCACCTGAATGGTTAAGAACTTGAATTTGAACCTTTACAGATTTTATCAATTTTCTTAAATTACAAAATATCAAGAACCTTTAACCTTTAATGTTCCTCCATTTATCCAAAAACATAAACAATACTATAATGCTTTCATCAAGAGGCAAAATAATCACCAAATTTGCTTTGAAATGAAATTGCTACATGAAAAGAAGTTATTCATACAGGCCCGGCCCTGGCCCAGGGTACCCAGGGCGATGGCCCCGGGCCCAAAAATCCAGAGGGCCCAAAAAATAATTTACTTTGTATATGAATAAAAAGTTGGGCCATCGTTTCTTTCATTGGTGTTTTTTTATCTGGGCTATTATTTTTTAATCTAGGCCATCGAATCAACAGCAAAAAATAAAGTTGCTTTCCATTGGAAGGTGATGCAAACTATCTCCGCAGAAACCCTTTCTCCTTTCTCTGTTTTCACTTTTCCATTCCTTTCTTTCATTTTCTCTTTATTTGTTCTCTTTGATTTATTTCTTATTTTTTTCTTTCCACACGCAAGAGGGAAGACCAATTAGGAAAATGAAGAGGTGAAGCATCCAGTATGGCCACGTGGCCTTAGTGCCACGTTGGT
Organism: Carex parvula; assembly: GCA_025461045.1. Lineage (NCBI taxonomy): Eukaryota > Viridiplantae > Streptophyta > Magnoliopsida > Poales > Cyperaceae > Carex > Carex parvula. The sequence goes on along the minus strand of JAJGRW010000232.1, from coordinate 649,562 downwards.
GATTTTTTTTTGTTAATTTTGTATTTTATATAATTAACATAATATTTTCAAACTTTGGAAATTAGTCCAAATATCTAATAAGAATGTTATAGTTATTACTAAATGTTTAATCCTCTATTGTATCTATTAATTGGTATGACTTTCAAATATTTGAACATTTTAGAATTTCAAATTAACAACATATATTTCGACAAAGAAATTTAATTATCATGTTTTGCTTAATAAAATAACAACATATATTTCAACATATATTTCGACAAAGAAATGAAAAATTATTGTTTGAAACTTGAAAATGCTTTGACACATGGTGAGAACTGTGATATTGATGCACAACGTTTATTTGCAAAATTACAAGTATTGCAGGTAATGCTACCAAATATTGAGGGGTATTAGTTTTATGTCCCTCCCTATTTTGTATGATATGACATATTAATAAAAAAAATTATTTACATAAAGAGTTCAAAATATTCTTTCGCCCCGGGCCCCAAAATTCTTAGGACCGGCTCTGTATTCATACATTGTCAAATATGAAAACTTGAACTGTAAAAAATGAAAATGATTGAATTTCAGTATTATTTAACGAAGAACTGATACCAGGTATCGCCTAAAGGAAGCTTCCATCTTAACGAAGAACTTGACATTTGTTGGATCCATGTGGCTCCAGTAAGCATGACTTCGCCATTTTCTGCACACCTTGCAACTCTCCATTTTTTGCACACCTTGCAACTCGCTTCGCTTCCGCTTCTCTCCTCTTGTAACTTTGTAATTTATTGAGCTCCCAGCAAGCTGTCCGATTTATTTTTATGGGAGGTAGCACCAATCTCATCACCAATTTGTTTATTGATTTCCTATTGTCTCGCCTGTATTTGTTTCAATTCCTTCAATAAATGCAACATCCGTTCATATTGTACCAGCCAACAAAACTAATGGATGGATACGACTCCTCTCCAATTGTACGACCAGTTGGCTCCTCTTCAATTCTTGATGGGACGATACATTTGAAAACACAGTGGTGAATTCAGATCCTCCCGGTACCGTAATAGGGAATCTTTAACAGTTACTTGATCTGGACCGTTCTTTTTAACTTGACACGAATCTCAAAGCCCAATAATACTGTCTCCTCCGTCAGCCCGAATCTCAAAGCGGCTGAGAGTTAATCTCAAACCGTAAAGTGAAGGGAATCTTTTACAGTAATGGAGAGGATACTTGTCCGCCCAGTGGTCATGTGAATTCGTATCCTCTGCATTAACTCAAAAAAGGGAATATTTTGAGTTAATCAATTTCAATCGTCCGATTTATTTTAAGATTCGTGCAAACTAGATCTGCACTAATTGAAAGACCCCTATATTATAGGCAGGAGTCAGATTGGCTCCGTTTAAAATCGAATGGTTGAGATTCATTAACTCAAAAGATTCAATCTTTTGAGTTAATGCAGGGTACGCGTTCGTGGTGATGTGCTATGCCTGCTACACTGTTTATTAGCTGATCAGATGTTCAGAAGGAAAATGAATTCAAATCAGTCAATACATTTAAATTCTGCAGATTTATCACTTCTTTTATTTGTATTTATAAATATTAATACTTTATTTATATTAAAGAAAAGAAATTATCAAATTATAATTTTATTATATCTGAATCACTAAATTTGAACTTAAACAAATTTGTTTCAAACACCAAACTTTCTACTATAACGCAAGCACAGAGGCGATATCTTTCCGGAAGCCATGGGGGTTTCTGTGTCAAAGTATTTATTATTACTAAGGGAATAATTTTATTTTCTATATAAATTGTTACTGCAGCAATTCATTAATGGAACCCGGCAGTCACACACACTGGCATCTGAAATGATCAAATGAACCTTGTGAAATTATAAGGCGACAAAAATGAAAAGGTGCCCCATAAGAAACCGAAATTTTTTTAGTTGACACAAAAAAAAATCAAATTAAATGAATACCATTCATTTGGGGTAATTTTCAATACTACCATCCTCGCTAATTCAGTTCGCGCACAAAAATAGCAGGTGCGCGGACTGGATTGGCGCACCCAGATAATGCAGCATCTCCTTCTTTGAATCTTATAAAAATTTGGAGGTGGGGCCCTGTTACCTTCTCTCTCCTCTCTCTATTTGTTGGAAAATTATAAACAATAAAGATGGGACCCATAAACTTATAAATTAATGCCATATTACCTTCTCTCTCCTCCTTTAAATCTTATTAAAATTTGAAGGCGTGCCCTATTACCTTCTCTCTCCTCTTTCTATTTATTGAAAAATTATAAAACAATAAAGGTGGAGCCCATAATATAAATTAATGCCGTAGCAACATTTTGAATTGGTTTTGGCAAAACAACTGGTGCGCCAACCCAGTCCGCGCACCAATCTATTTGGTGCGCGAACTAGGTTAGCGAGGGTGGTATGATTGAAAATCAGGCTTCAGGGTGGTATTCATTTAATTTGATTTTTGTTAGATGTCAACTAAAAAAATTTCGGCATAAGAAATGGCAAACTTTATAAGAAAAACTATATAATCGCAACTCATTATACACCAATGTGATTAGACAAACAATACCAACCATTTATCTCCAATAAGTCTACACACCAATTATCATTCCAAACAATTGATCCGCATCACTGCACGAGATACAATCCTAATACTCATAATTTTACAAACACATCTTTAAAATTTTACACCTCTTTACTCCATTTTAAGTTTACAGCCGACATTTTTATAAATATTCAAAGTTAATTACAAATTAATAAATATATCTAGCTTAGCTGAATATTTTTAAAAATATCCAAACCGGCCATTAAATGGCCGGTTGAGAATAAAAATTAGAATCAGCTATTTAATGGCCGGTTGGGAATTTTTTTTTTTTGAAATATTTGTTAAATTACTTATTTTGATGTATAATTAGCATAATTATACTAAAATAAGCTAAATTACTTAAAATTATGCTAAATTACGCAAAATTATGCTAAATTAGGCCGATTTTGTGCCATCTTTCATAAATCATAAAAAATAGTAAAAAAAAAATCCAAAAATAGTAAAAATTGGTATTCTACAAGTTCATTATATAACCAATTTACTGAGCTACTTAGATTGAAAAATAGAAATGAAAATCTTAATCGGAAACTTCAACTCAAGTTTTGAGGCTCTTCTCTTTGTTTTTTGGTAATTCTAAATTTTGAAAAACAATAAAGCTATCACTAACGCATGCGTATTTTCGCAAGCTTTCCGAAAAGTGATCATTTGCTGAAATCGGACACTCGAGCACCGTTTTATGGCCGTTTGAAATTTTGTCGTTGTTTTTTGCTTTAGTAAAGATATCGTCTCTTTTATCCAAAATTTAGCGCAATTTACCGTAATTTAGCGTAATTTAACGTTTTAACCATCTACTGTTTTGAGTTTATTGCTAAATTTTTCTATATAAGGCCATGGTTCAAATAACTGTGATGTTCTTAGGATCTTTATAGGTACACTAGAATTTTATATGATTTTTAGAGCATTTTAACTATTTTATTTTGGACTTTGAGTAAGCTAATGTGTAGTGCTCATGTTTTACTGACAACTAAATTTCAAAAATAAATTATGAGTAATATAATAAACCAAAATTATTTTCTCTATATTCTTGTTTTATTTGTTGCTGGTGTTTATGTCTGGATACTTCCATTTGTATACATTCACAAAAATATACAAACTGCCTTTTGGTTGCTCAAAGTTGCGGATTTTGATTTTAGGGGTATTATATGATTAATGGATTTATTTCTAAAATAAAGTATTAGACCTTAAATTCAATCTTTAAAAATGTTAATTTGACCAACATTGGTACTAGAACAGTAATACTCTTTCATGTCAGTACCGAATAGTGGTACCAGTACCTAACTTGACCAACATTGGTACCAGAGAATAGAATAAGTAGCAAATTTACGGGAATCAAGCAAAATGGGTCTTGAGAATCAAATTAAAAAGGCCAAATTAAAATGACACAAGCTAAAAACTAGAAAATATATTTATTTTGCTATAAAATCAGCAAACCCTAGAAATATCTTGAAAGGGAGAAAACAACAAATTAAAATCTTTCCTGTAGGAAACCATTAGTTCGATTAGATTTTCTTCGTGGATTTCAATATCTTCTCTTGAGAATTAAGTGGTGAAGTACGATTCTCTGGTCACCGTCTTCGCACCTTAACAAAATCAGCAAAATGGATCTCTATCTACTCCTTGTTACACCGAGAAGATAGTCTTCTTGCAGTTGATTCCGACAATCTCTACTCACAAAGGCGGAGATCTGGAAAGCGGTGGCGTCGAGTTTTCTCCTTCAAAACGCTCGTTCTATTGATGTGGAGAGAGAAATAGTAGTTGAGAGGATTGATAAAAGAACGGATTGTCCGAATTTTTTATTGATGTCACTAACCCAACGTTTATGTGGAAATGCGGATTAGAGCTGTTCCTCCGCTATTTTTATTTTTTATTTGTCGTTTGAATCACAGTGTTCTGAAAATAGTACATCTAATCTAAGAATAGCTCTATTTTCTATCTATCCAAACGCACCCTTAAATAAACTAACATAAACTATCCAATTATGTTTTTGTGTTTTAATTTGATTTTTCCATAGATTTAAATTATAAACTTAAATAAACTAACATAAATTATTCATTGTCATATTTGAATTTTGTTAATCAGTATTTGTATCTTAAAGTTCAATTATCCGACAATTATTCTTTTTGTATCCGTATTTGAATCCGTGGATTATCCGCTCCGTATCCATATCCGTTTAAGGTTAATTTGATTTTGCATTTTGACATCCGTTTACTATCTGTATCCATATTCGTATCGACTCATTGAAATGTGAATATGAATATGGTTTTACAACTATCTGCTCCGTATCCGCTCCGTTTTCGCCCCAGCATGGAGGTTCATAACAGTTGATAAAAAAAAAAAAAAGCAAGATATCTAAAGCCTGTCAGAGAATTGTACAAAAGGTAAAATGTGCACAGAACAGAAATGTACATCACAACTAGTCATCAACACTACTAGTCACAAAAGTACCGTCCTCGAAATGCATATTACCAAAGCGTTTATCCCAAGTCCAAACTCTTAGCGAATTTTTTTTTATTTGGTTGAAGTAAAAGGTAAAGCTCAAGTTCAACATGACACTAATTTCCTGTAGGTGGTTCATGGACAACAATCGCAAGTTCTGTGCCGTCTAACCTTTTCAACTCAAACAGGCACATGTTTCTTTCTTTTAAATTGTTTCCAAGTGCAAATTTTCTCCAACCCCTGCCTATCGACTGTATAACTTCGTTGTAGTGGTAGGAGGCAGCAAAAACCTTCTCTTTGTTTGCAACTAGCAGACTGATTGGCTGGTTTCTTTTTCCAATGTTTTGTCTGGCAAAAGTTCCAGGAATTATCTGCATGTATAGAAAAGAAAAATATGTATATATTACTAAAAAGTTGGATTATAAAATAAAGATCTCCTCTGTTACATGTAGTTGAATTTATGTACCCAGACCACATGATAAGGTTTCTGAATCGGTTGTGAGTTTAATTCAAAATTGGTAAATAAAAAATTAATCTGAAACTCAAGAATCCACCATGTTGCACACAAAAAGCAAGAAAAATTACATAACCTGAAAACCCAATAGAATCATCCATTTATATTAACTTATCCAACTCAACCTATAACACTGTAAAATTTGAACCTGAGCTAACCGGTATATAACTTGAACACCACCAAACCAAAGATCCAATTTAACAGTAATGACCTCCCAAACATGGTACTCTGACATGCCTGGAGGAGTGTTCTCTTCCAAAATAATTTTGTCAGGATGAATAGCTTTAGACAACACTAGCTAGTTCCCTGACTGGATAGAAAGATATGAACTAACACTTGAACAACCAAGACTCCGAGAAAAGCAGAAATTCCAAAAAAATAACCCAAACAACCCAAGACATCACATGAGCCAAAACCCAAAATAACCAGACCAAATAAAGCTGCAGCTGATCCATACAAAACTAACAGTGCTGCAGTAAATAGAGACCATACCAGACGGTGCTGATCACTTGAAGACAAGATCTTCAGAAACAACTTGCTGTCCGGTTGAGTGGCACTAGCCATTTCATCTGCAATCTTTTGTTGCTTAACCGACAATTTCAGATTAAAGGGCACAAGATAAGGTTTATCATAAAGTGCTTGCTTTGCTTTCTTACTAGCATGTCTTGATGTCCCATCACCATTCCTTTCTGCCAAATAATTGTATAATGATGATGATATTAATATATATGATCAATGATTGCATGCAGTATTAAACATTTGCGTTTAATTGGAATTGGTGCCAATTCGGTTTTTTTATATATATATAGTGGCTAAGATCAAAGTGGTAGTTCCAAACCCGTGAAACTACCAATTCGGTTTTTATATTTTCAAAAGTCCAAATAGTTGATTCAAACCATTCAACACGATCTCTATAGTAAAATGTGCTTGTAGATCAAAGTTTACATTTTTTTTTATTTTTGTTACTATTTATTAAGTATTTTACAAAACATATGTTTTCAGACACTTCTGGACAACTAAAAAACTGCAGTTTTGTATAATACTTAATAAATAGTAAAAAAATTCAAAATTTGATCTCCAAGCACATTTTAATATGGAGATCGTGTTGAACGGTTTGGATCTACTGTTTGGATTTTGAAAATATAAAAACCGAATTGGAAGTTCCACGGGCTTGGAGCTACCACTTTGACCTTGGGCACTCTCTCTCTCTCTCTAAATAAATATCAGTGATCTCAAGGAATGCAGACTAATGTAGTATGTATTTAAACCCATTATTATGCATTGTTTTAATAATATTTTTTTTCCTTTATTTAAAGGCTCCTCATCTTTGGGATGTTCAACTGGATAGAAAGCAGAGTGCAAATTATTATTGAGGTGCAGAGTACAAAAGCAGATACTAATTCCATTCCGTGAGCAGGCACTCAACAAGGGTTCAGATTGGCCATTAAAACTAGGAATGTACCAGCTTTACAATTAAGACCACTAATTCCATTCCATAATAATCATTTTGAGGGCTGATAGGGTCAACAAGCAGGCGCTCTGACACTCTGACATTAATAGACTCATACTGCTTTGTAGTTTCGAGTCATGCATATATTTTGGTAGTTACCGGATTTGAAACATACCATATTTTTTGGTACCATACTATGCTCAAAAAGTACTGGCCATGGGAAATAGGAGTGCTGTTTTCTGAATCTATCGACTAAGTTTGTATTCAAGAGTATTAATATTGGCCTCATACTTACCTCTCTTATTCTCCGCAGGAATTGCAGGGGAAGAAATTACACTTTCAGAAGATATCTTCGCTGGTGGAGTGAAAACTCGAATAGAAGTGTCACTATCAGAAGATGTTTTCACTCTTTCTGATTCAGATTCTGATTCAGATTCAGATTCAGATTCCGATTCGGATTCGGTTTCTTCGTTCTTAATGATTAATGCAGCAGCCTTTTCATACCCACTAGGGTCGAAAATTAAGACATCAAAAGAGGAACTGCTGCTATATGTAAAGATTAGGAGGTCATTTTCATCTATTTTATTAGCAGTGACAAAATCTGTCCAGCCAGAACGGAGAGATACATTGTTGTATGACTTAAGCACATCAATTTTCCAAGTCTTTCCATTAGGATCTTTTAGTTTGATTATTTCAGATATTTTCCCTTTGAAATTCTTGGTAAGTTTTCTCGGCAGATTCTGCATGAAAAACTTTGTTGATTAGTTTCTCCAATATTCTCCAAATAAGAAACAATGTTACTCTTAGCTAAATATGAAATTTAATTAAACCCAAAAAATACACAGTAGGTAAGATTTTTTTTGTCAAATTACATAAAGCTGCATGCATACTCGTCTTGATTGCTTAACTGGAACAACAATATTGATTAATAGAAGTTTTTTGGCAAATATAATTCCAGCCCGTTTTTCCTGTTTACAAAAAGATCAAGCTTGTTTTAACGCATATCTTTTAATTTTATAAATGTAAACTCTGGTAATCAAGGGTTTACCAAGGGCCTGTTGCCTGAATGGTTAAGAACTTGAACTTGAACCTTCACAGATTTGATCAATTTTCTTAAATTACAAAATATCAAGGACCTTGAACCTTCACCGACTTACCGTTCCTCAATTCATTCAAAAACATAAAAAAAAAATACTAATATACTATAGTGCTTTCACCACGAGGTACTATAATCACCAAATTAGTTTTGAATGAAATTTCACCATGAAAAAAAGTTATGTATAATTGCCAAATATGAAAAATTTAACTGTAAGAATGAAAAATGATTGAATTTCAGTATATTATATTATCATGCAAATGTCACTATCCATGACCCAAAGTTAAAAAAGATGTAGAACTATTATTAAGCTTTCTGGGAGCAGCGCTAAGAAATGTTACCAAGTATCGCCTGAAGGAGGCTTCCATCTTAACGAAAAACTTGACATTTGTTGGATCTCTGTGGCTCCAGTAAGCATGACGTTGCCATTTTCTGCACACCTTGCAACTCTCCTCCATTTCTTTGCTTCCGCTTCTCTCGACTCTCCGTCTCTCCGCTACTGATCAAGTCCTTTTCTTACTTTGCAAGTCTATTGAGACCCCAGCATGCCGTCCGATTTATTTTATGGGATGTAGCACGAATCTCGAAGCCAATTTGTCAATTGATTTGCTGTTGACTCCTGCGTGTTATTTCAACTTCTTTATCAATGCGACGTCCAGTCATATCCTCTCCAACTGTACGATCTATTGACTTCTCGTCAATTCTTGATGGGACGGTACACTTGAAAAGGCTCTACGCTAGTAACTTCACACACGATGTAGAAAGTGCATTACTGCACCTTTTGTTATCCTGTCTATTAACGTTAATTTTTTTTTTCTTTGCGATATTACCTTGAGCGATTTTCATTAATTCAGAAGTTTAACAGCATAAATGAAAGATCAGTACTGGGGTCGCATATATAGTGGAAAAAACGTGTTGTGTCGTGTTGTATTGTAACTAATATGCTGTGATTTTGATTTTGTACTGTGTCGTATCGTGATCAAGTTAATTTTTCACGTGCAATGTCGTGTCGGGATTTTTTTTAAAACAATAATTAAAATAATTAATTTTAGATAAACAACACGATTGCTACAAGATTTAAAAAAACCATCAAAACCGAATTGCCAATTCGGTCCGACAGTATTTTTTTTCTTCGGACCGAATTGGCAATTCGGTCTGGTTGTTTTTCACCGAGTTATAGAAAGAACACCACATAAAATCAAAAAACAGGCCAGACCGAATTGCCAATTCGGTCCAGTTTTTTTTTTTTTTTTTTTTTTTTTTTAGAGACAAGAGCAAAATAAAAAAGAGGGATGTTTCTATGCACCTAAGGATCTATTTGTAAAATGAGCATATTTTCATTTTCAAAGTTCAAACAATCGATCCGACAGTTCAACATTATATCCATATTAAAATGTACTTGGAGGTCAAATTTTACATTTTTTTGAATTTTTTTACTATTTATTAAGTATTTTACAAAACTAGTCAAATTCAGACCATTGAATTTTGTACCCATCTTAATAAATAGTAAAAAAATTCAAAAAAAATGTAAAATTTGACCTCCAAGTACATAGAAGAATTTGCCAATAAAAATGTTGAACGGTCGGATAATGTTGAACGGTCGGATCGACTGTTTGAACTTTGAAAATAAAAATATACTCATTTTACAAATAGGTCCTTAGGTGCATAGAAGAATTTGCCAATAAAGAAATCTAACACTGAAAATTTTAAATTTTTTTATTTAAATTATTTGATAGATTACTTCTTTTGACATATAATTAGCATATTTATATGAAAATACGCTAAATTACTTGAAATTATATTGAATTACACTATATTAAGTTAAATTACATTACATTACGCTAAAATACGGTAAATTACATATTAATAGGGACGATATCTTCACTAAAAAGGCAAAAAACGACGGTGAAACTTCAAACGGTTATAAAACGGCGCTCGAGTGTCCGATTTCAGCAAATGACCACTTTTCGGAAAGCTTGCAAAAATATGCATGCGTCCGTGCTCACGATGCTAGATTTCAAAATTCAGAATCGCCAAAAAATAAAGGGAAGAGCCTCAAAACTTGACTTGAAGTTTTCGATTAAGATTTTCATTTTTATTATTCAATCCAAGTAGCTCAGTAAATTAGTTACATAATGAACTTGTAGAATACCAATTTTTACTATTTTTGAAATTTTTTTACTATTTTTTATGATTCATGAAAGATGGCACAGAATCTGTCTACTTTAGCGTAACTTATCGTATTTCAACATAATTAGCGAAGTTATTGTAATTTAGCGTAATTTAGTGTAATTCAACATAATTTATCGTAATATAGTGTAATTCAACATAATTTCAAACAATTTAGTGTGTTTTAGTATAATTATGCTAATTATAAATCAAAAGAAGTAATCTAACAAATAATTTAAACAAAAATTTAAATTTTTAGTGTTAGATTTCTTTATTTTTGCTCTTCTTAGTGTCTCTAAAAAAAAAAAAAAAAACACCTGGACCGAATTGGCAATTCGGTCCAGGCTAAAGGCAACACAGTTTTATTGTGAAATTGAGCTGGACCTGAATCGCCAATTCGTCTGAAGAAAAGAAATGCTGTCGGACCAAATTGGCAATTCGGTTTGATGGTTTTTGTAAATCTTGCAGCAATCGTGTTGTTTATCTAAAATTAATTATTTTAATTATTGTTTTTAAAAAAATCCGTCGTGTCGTGACTAAGATGTCAAGAGATGGTCACGCCACGAGTCACGTCGTGTCCAAACATGCCATGACCAAACGTGACTCGTGTGACTATTTTATCATAATTTAAATTAGTTTATTTAAGATTCACTATTTAGTCAAGACTAATGGTTCTAATTACACTTGACTTGCGTGACACGTGTCGTGACTAAATCTTTCGCGTGACATGCCGTGTCAAATTTTTAAAAAATATTACAGCACGTAGCCGACACGCATACCGTGCCATTCTGTAACCGTACCTTCTGTGACGAAGCCGACCTTGCCGTACTATTTTTTCCACTATAGTAGCATACAACATAAAGAAATACATTAGAAATTAGAGAACCTAGTCTAAGAGAGAGGACAGCTACAATCACAAACATGACCCAACACTTCTAGAACAAGACACATTCCTGCCCTGTCTACACAAAACGTCCAATCTCCACATGCTTATAATTTTTTTTAATCCAAAAAAATTATAAAATGTAGTAATTAAATCGAAAATCTGAAAAAATGCTCAAAAATAGAAAAGAGGCCAAATAAAAGTATGACAAAAAAATTTGAACTTCAAATAATAATTTGCCAATACTTATTTTTTTTCATTTTATTCTGCCTATTCAAATTCAAATAAACTACATATTTTTTTCTTTAAACAGAACATCTGATATCCCGCGTGTCAATCCATGCCAACCATGCGGTGTTCATTGTTACGGTCCTTCTAACAAACACTTCCAACAACATGACATGTTAAAATGGGACACAACACGTACAACCCTTGTCGTGTTCAAGTGTCGGATGCCAAAGTTAATTTACAGCACTCTGCATTGAGTTTTGGGAAGAGCATAGGTACAATAATTCGATTCAATTCGGCTGTTTACTATCTGAAGCAAAATTATATGCATAAATTAATTTAAGATAGAATTACTACTAAATGTGCACTATAATTTCTTCGCATTCTAGTTGTAGGAGTCGTTAGGGGCGAAATTTGTAAAATTTTGATAGGGATGACTGAAATTAAAATGTACAATTGTGATGGCTACAACTAAATATGTGTCATTTATTGAGAGTGACTAGACTATATAAAATTTAAATATAAAATTCAATTCAATTTCTATATATACTATTAAAATTTTGAAATTATAAAGGCAGGGGCGGAGCCAGACTTTCAGACAATGGGGGTCAAACGTGAATGGGGGTCAAGCATATAAAATTTTTCTACTACGAATGGGGGTCAATTTCACACTATCCATAATATTTTACTTTATTCTATATTAAAATAGAGTATAAATAAAAAAAAATTCAAAATGAATGGGGTCAATTGACCCCCATTCACTGTATGTGGCTCCGCCCCTGTATAAAGGTGGTAGCCACTTTAACTAAATCTTAAATCCACTTCTGAGAGTTGTAGCCTTACTCTGTTTCACTTGCATGTCGAATGTACGCAATAATACAACGTCTCTACCATGTCAGTTATACTTTCAAAGATATCCTTGGCTTTAATAAAAAAAAATATATCCTTGGCTTTAAAACGTTTGTTTCCTTTCGGCCTTCCAATAAAATTTGCAGAACAAATTATGTACGTAACTAAAACGACATTTAAAAAAAAAAACTTTTTAGCTCTATTATAATAAGTGCGGAATATTATATGATAAATATGTTTTGTATTAGTCATCCACATATATTATAATTTATTTTATGTTTGATGCAAGTTTTATTGTTCTTTATGTGAAACATAATGCAAAATCAATCCTAAAATTAATAACATGCGTATACATATTTTATTTACATTTTAAAAAATATTTAAGTATTTTGAAATATATTATCAATATATATTGTCCAGTTTCCTGCCGTCAAACTTTGGAAATAGACAGGAGATAATAATCAATTGGTCGTACGACTGGAGAGGATTCAAAAGGTGGTACGACTGGAGATGAGTCGAATCCATCCATCAGTTTTAAATTTTTAATGTCCTGTAGGATATGAACGCACGTCGCAATTATTAAGATTTGGTGAGGAAGTTGAAACAACAGGCGAGATATAATAGGAAATTAATAAACAAATATGGCGTTCGTGCTACATCCCATAAAGATAAATCGGACATACGGCATCCTGGGGGTCTTATTACTTACATAGCTACAAGCCTACAAGAGGGCTTCCTCACGTGGGAAGACGGAGAGGCGAGAGAAGCGGAAGCGAAGAAATGGAGGAGAGTTGCAAGGTGTGCAGAAAATGGCAAAGTCATGTTTACTGGAGCCACAGGGATCCAACAAATGTTCAGTTCTTCGTTAAGATGGAAGCCTCCTTCAGGCGATCCTTGGTAACATTTCTTAGCTGCTCCCAGCAAGCTAACAGTTCTACATCTGAATGCATAAATTTTTCTTTATATTAGAATATCTGCCTGAGTGTCAGCGGATTTTTTCTCTGTCTTTGAAGAACTGACTTTTCTTTGTCTTTGAAGCCTCGTTCAGGCGAAACTTGAAGACATGAGGCATTTTAAGTTTTTAACCCTCCTATACTGCAATATTCCGTCATTTTCATTTTTAACAGTTAAAGTTTTCATATTTGACAATTTATGCATAATTTTTTTTTCCTGGTGAAATTTCATTTGAAAGCAAATTTGGTGATTATATTGTCTTTGGGGAAAGCACTTTTAGTATTTATTTATATTTCAGGTTAAATTGAGGAACTGTGAAGGTCCATGGTCCTTGATATTTGGAATTGATGAAAGTAAATGTTCAAGTTCCAAACCATTTAGGCAACAGGCCCTTGATTACCAGAGTAACATTTATACAATTAAAACACAAGCGTTAAAATAGGCTTGATCTTATTGTAAATAGGAAAAACGGCCTGCAAATTATCTTTTCCAAAAAAACTAAGTTCAGTTGTGACAGTATCTTCTAAAGCAACCAAGGCAACTATGCATGCACATTTATGTAATTTTAGTAAAAAGTTACCTATTATATATTTTATTGAATTTTTGAGTTTAATTAATTTTCATATTTGTTAAGAAGGACATTGTTTCTTATTTGGTGGATATTAGAGAAACTAATCAACAAAATTTTCATGTAGAATCTGCCAAGAAGATTTGCCAAGAATTTCAAAGGGAAAATATCTGGAATAGTCAAACTAAAAGATCCTAATGGAAAGACTTGGCAAATTGAAGTGTTCAAGTCATACAACAATCTATCTCTTCTTTCGGGCTGGAGAGATTTTGTCACTGGTAATAAAATAGATGAAAATGACCTCCTTGTCTTTAAATATAGCAGCAGTTCCTCTTTTGATGTCGTAATCTTTGACCCAAGTGGGTATGAAAAGACTGCTTCATTAATCATCAAGAACGAAGAAACTGAATCCGAATCTGAATCTGAATCCGAATCAGAAACAGTGAAAACATCTTCTGATAGTGACACTTCTATTCGAGTTTTCATTCCACCAGCGAAGATATATTCTGAAAGTGTAATTTCTTCCCCTGCAATTCCTGCGAAGAATAAGAGAGGTAAGTATGCGGCCATTATTAATACTCTTGAATACAAACTCAGTTGATAGATTCGGAAAACAGCACTCTTTTTCCCCACAGCTGTACTTTTTGCTCATAGTATGGTACCAAAAAATATGGTATGTTTCAAATCCGGTAACTACCAAGATATATGCATGACTCGAAACTACAAAGCAGTCTGAGTCTACTAATGTCAGTGTCAGAGTGCCTGCTTGTTGCCCCTATCAGCCCTCAAAATGATTATTATTATGGAATGAAATTAGAGTTGTCTTAATTGTAAAGCTGGTACATTCCTAGTGTCAATAGCCAATCTGAACCTTTGTTGAGTTGCCTACTTATGGAATGGAATTAGTGTCTGCTTATGTACAATCAATACAGAACCTTAATTAAAATTTATATCTCTGCTTTCTATCCAGTTGACATCCCCAATACATCTCTGGTTCATTATGAATTGTAATTAGTGCCTGCTTATGTACACCTTACTTATAATTTACACACTGCTTTTTATCCAGTTGACATCCCAAAGACCAGGAGCCTTTAAATAAAGGGAAATGATATTCCCAATACAATGCACAGTAATGGGTTCAAACGCAGTCTGCATTAGCCTCTATTAAATTAGTCTGCATTCCTTGAGATAACTGATCTTTTTAGTTTTTACACTATAATATATATACGCAATATTTATCCTTATTATTTTTACGAGTTAAAAAGGAATTGTGATGGTACATCAAAACCTGTTCAGACAAAAGTTATTGGGGATGATTCTGACAAATTAGAGGAGAATATAAGCTACAAATTTTAGCCCCTTTAAAGTTGTGAGTCTATTAATTTAAGTCTCATCTTGCATATATCACATTGTTTAAACATGAGTAACCATTGAGGACCGATGCATGTACCTACGAGGTTCACTCTTTGGCAAAACAGGAAGGACTGCATGCATAAAGCAAATTGACATATCAAGCACCAATTCCACATTACACGTTAATTTCTAATACTGCATGCAATCATTGATAATAGATATTAATATCATCATCACCATAATACCATTATTTGGCAGACAGGAATGACGATGGGACATCAAGACATGCTAGTAAGAAAGCAAATCATGCACTTTCTGGTAAACCGTATCACGTGTGCAATAAGCTGGTACTGTCGGTTAAGCAACAGAAGATTGCAGATGAAATGGCTAGTGCCACTCAACCGGGCAGCAAGTTGTTTTTCAAGATCTTATCTTCAAGTGATCTGCACATCCGTCTGGTATGGTCTCTATTTACTGCAGCAATATCAGTTGTGTATGGATCAACTGCAGCATATTTGGTCTGGTTATTTTGGGTTTGGCTCATTTGATGTCTTGTGTCGTTTGGGTTATTTTATTGAACCAGAAGTTTGAATTTCTGCTTTTCTTGGTTCTCCTCCAACATCATACCTGTCTATCTAGCCAGGGAGCTGGCTAGTGTTGTCTAAGGCTATTTATCCTGACAAAATTATTTTGGAGATGTTGAGTTTTTTGGTGTTATACTAGACATGTCAGGGTATCATGTTTGAGAGGTCAGGTAATTAAAGATTAGCGTTGAGTTGGATCTTTGGTTTGGTGGTGTTCAGGTTATATACTGGTTAGCTCAGGTTCAAAGTTTACCGTGTTATAGGTTGAGTTGGATATATAAGTTAATATAAAGAGATTGTTTTCTTGGATTTTTGGTTTTTAAGTTATAATTTTTTCTTGCTTTTAGTGTGCGACATGGTGGATTCTTCGGTGTCAGGTTAATTTTATATTACCAATTTCGAATTAATCTAGCAACCAACCCACCAACTGATTCCGAAACCTAATCAGGTGGTCAGGTTACATAAATTCAACTACAGGTAACAGAGGAAATCTTTATTTTATCGTGCAACTTTTTAGTAAAACATATATATTTAATTTTTCTTCTCTATACATGCAGGTAATTCCTAGCACTTTCGCCAGACAAAACATTGGAAAAAGAAGCCAGCAGATCAGTCTGCTAGCTGCCAACAAAGAGAAGGTTTTTCCTGCCAAGTACAACTACAATGAAAAACAGCAATGGATAGGCAGGGGTTGGAGAGAATTTGTACTTGGAAACAATTTAGAAGAAAAAAACCACTGTCTGTTTGAGTTGAAAAGGTTAGACGGCACAGAACTTGCGATTGTTGTCCATGTCCAACCTAGAGCAAATTAGTGCCATGTAGAACTTGAGCTTTACGTTTACTTCAATCAAAGTAAAAAAATCGCTTGTTTGGACTTGGGATAAAAGCTTGGGTATTATGCATTTTGAGTACGGTTAAATCTTGTGTGACTAGCAGAAGAAAACATCTCCAATTCTATGTCTGCATGTCTTGTACAGATCTGTGCCTGATCACATTTTTCTTCTTTTCCCTTTTAGTGTTGCTGACTAGTTGTGATGTACGTTTTAATTCAAGAGGTTAATAGCACCTCATATACTGTCATTTAGCTTTGCTGGAACATGTTGCACAATGAATTCTAGAATTATCTTAGATTAATTATTCAACAGCTATTATTTCCGGCAATTTGTACAAATCGAATCTTTTTAATATGACTTGCGTTTATACTTACCACTCTATCCACATTTGTGCTTTGTAGAAAATCTGCCTTTAGACATCTTGCTTTTTTTTTCTTTTATCTTTTTAACAACTGTTAGGGACGTGCATGGGGAGCTGATATTAACATTGTAAAATTTGTTACTGACACAACACAATTCAAATTTTATTCGATGGACAAAATTGCCCTTCGTAAGCTATTAATTCTTTTGCTCTCTTAATTAGTAAACTTTTAATACCTATATATTTTTTAATGTACTTTCTTAATCTGTTTATCTTCTACAAATAGAAAAAAAAAACAGATTGGAGCTATCAATAATTTTAATGTTACTTATCAAGCTCTTAGAAAGTCCTTTTTGCGTCTTCTCATCTTTTCTTTTGAAACAAACTAATTTATATAGACCACCTTCTATTATCCGTATTGAAGCATTATTCATCTAATAAAGTACAAGAAGCACATGTACCTCCCTCCCCCCACTACAATATTGCATCCTAAAAAAATAATAAAATAAAAATTGTGTATATATATATTCCACCTCCGACACCAAAACAATTGTTCCACAATTAAAAAGTTTAATTATAACACAAATATTCAAATATCACAACATAACACATGAACTCTTCGTCTAAAGGATATATTTAAGTGTTTTGCATTTTGGAAAACCTTTTTTCTTACATGTGTTTTTCTTGATTTTTCTGTCAAATTATACCAAATGAGTTTTTATTACGTGTAACAAATATAATAATGGATATATCCAACATAAAATAATTAAAACGATCTGGTTTGAAAAAATATTGTCCATAAAATTTATATACAATTAGTGTCGATATATTTATATCCTACAGAAAAAATATTTGCCCAAAATAACTTTTTTTTTCCTTTTAAGTAGATGCTTGTGGAATTGGATAATATAAATGTATATATTGATAAATTTTTTCAATAATATAATAAAATCTTTCATTCGTGTAATATATTAAAAATCTTAAAAGTACGATGATATATAAATAAGGAATATTATCAAATATTTATTTAATTTACAAATTTAACTTTAAAGAAAGAAAATCATACATTAATGTATTTGAAAGAAGATATTATTATTTTCTTAAAAAAATTAGAAATGAAAATCCTAATAATAATGAATGAGAGAGATACAGTTTTCAAGAAAATAATTAATTAAGAGTAACTTTGTCTATATATATTAAAAGAGGAGGGATCAAGTTACAACAAATTTGAGTTACAACAACCATTTTTTTTATTTTCAAAGCCCAAATCGTCGATCCAAACCGTCAACATGATTATCTAAATAAAATGTGCTTGCAGATCAAATTTTACATTTTTTTTTATTTTTTTACTATTTATTAAGATGGGTACAAAATTCAATGCTCTTCAATGACTATTTTTTGTAAAATACTTAATAAATAGTAAAAAAATTAAAAAAAATGTAAAATTTGATATACAAGCACATTTTATTGTGGAGATCATGTTGAACGGTTTGGATCGACGATTTGAAATTTCAAAATATAGAAAATGATTGTGGTAACTTTGTTGTAACTCAAAATTGTTGTAACTTGATCCCTCCTCGTATTAAAATATTTAGATAGTATTGTGTTAATAATAATAAAAACATTAGTAGTGTTAATATCATCACCCGCGTGCATGGCAACAGAATAAGATAGAAGGCTTATTGGAAATACTTGAGGGTTGGATTTACGGACGGTAGCATGTTTTACCAAATGTATTGGCACATTTCATTAGTTGTTACCAAAGAGTCGGTTTTATTCTACAGGCAACAAATATTACTTGCGTAAAAAGGGTGCGGATATTAACCGCAAGCATATGACTCATGCAGCGCACGATCGGAGAATTTTCTGAAAATTAAAATGGTTAATATACCTTTTTTTTTTTATAGTGAACCCCTCTTTATTTTATATTTATCTTGTGTGCGAAGATCGAGTCCAAAGTCCAACAATTAATTACGCTCATATTGTGTATGTATTGTGTTATTGTGTTATTGTGCTAGCTACCTGGTAGGATTATATACATGTAGTATGTGCAAGATAAAACCATGCGATGATAATATAGTGGAGGTCACTCAAATTTTTTTAGCTCGAAAATATACAAACCAGCTAAAAGGCATGAGATGATCCCAGCGCCGAAATTTGGGTTATTAAGCACTACCAACTACCAAGCACCGAATTGTCTTTTGTGATTTTCGGTTAGAAAGCTCGACTATGGACGCAGCTTGTAATAAAATAGATCTCCATTGACCGAAATGACAAAAGGTTTATTGACCAAATGAGAAACTACTACTAATTCCCATTCTGGAGATATGAACTATGAAACTGAATTGCTTTCTCGATTTTTCTCATTGAGTTTTAACTTTTTGCTTTCGGATTTCACTTGAAAAAAAAAAAAAAAAATTCGTTGATTGAGAAAGTATTTGCAGGCTGTAGATTAGTGGTCTTGTCCTATCTATACCTACTACACTACTCACAAGTCACAAGTCACAAGCTGACCAAATGTTGAGATGAAAAATAGTTCAAATCAATTAATATATTTTATTGTTCTAAATAGCGCACTATAATATATTTTTTTTAACCTTAAATGCTAAGCTATGGGATATAAGTAGGCTATTTCAGTTATGAACGCTATATCGGTAATAGCTGTCCGCTATAGTGCGTAACGTGTAGTGCAAATAGTGCACGCTATTCTACATAGGTTTTTTACTTTAAGGTTCAAATTAAAAATTTCTTTTTAAGGACCATAATTTTTTTAAGACCCATATTGTTTTTGCTTCTAAATAGAAAAATGTAGATAGTTTATATTATGACATGATACTTAAGTTATTTTGAATAGAAAAAAAAATTAGTTTATGTCATGATGCTAAGATTATTTTGAATAAAATAAATAAATAGTTTATGTTTTAGTTTATTATATTACTAGAGATATTTTGAATAGCAATTTGAATTTTGTACTAGTTCAATATGAATATTATAATTTCTTAATTAATTTGGTTTTACTTATTGCTCTATAAGACTTTAGATAATGTTAATAATAAGTATAATTATATAATATAATTTTTGAAAAAAAAAAACGCTATGTAGGATAGCTTTCGCTATAGCTACGCTATTCGTGATAGCTTTTTTTTAACCTTTCCGTGATGACACGATAATCATTATTTAAAACCTTGATATATTTAAAATACGGCAGATTGTTTATAATTTATCTTCACTTTATTTAAATTTCATCAAATAAATACTATGTTAATTGAAATAGAATACAAAAATTTTATGAATTCATAAATATTTTTCTTGGTATTTACAAATATTAATATTTTAATAATTTATTTATATCATAAAAAATGAATTGCATATCACATTCTTATTATACCCGAAATTAAAAAAAAATGAAAATTTAGCGAATTATTTCCGAATCACAAAATGTGAAATTATTTCAAACACCAACTCTTAGCTACTATAAATACAAGCACGGAGGCGATATTTTGGGAGGTGACGTAACTTTCTGTGTCAGAGTATTTAATTATTGCACATTCCACTTCAATATTTTGGTCTTACATCCAATAACCTCATGAAAGGTTATATGTAACTTCAATATACCACCTGACGAGCTTAATTATTACAATACTATTATTGAAATGTTAATGTAATTTCTTATTAGCTGAGCGGCACAACTGCCAATTATTATGAAAAAAAGACAAACTATGACAAGTGATGAGTTGTGTGTGAATTGAGATGGAAAAAGTACCGGAATTACTTTATACGAATAAATGAAAATTTTGATGGCTGCAGAGAAATAAATTAAATTTGAGTCACTAATTTGTGACATAGAGCAAACAATTAATGTGCTCGAACGAAATTTATCTATTTTACATCGAAAAAATATTATAAGATAAATATAATTGTAGGGCGCAGAAAGTGTGCGAGTGTGGAATGTTTCTAGACATGGAGAGGGCATTGAACTTGCGACATTCATTTCTCTCTGCTATTTCTTTAGGTTCATCCTCGACGGATCTACCGTTAATAATCGGTTCATCGAGAGAGTTTATTGATTGTGGGGATGTTTAACTCCCGACGGGTGCAAGCTCCCGCCGTTAATTACATCAGCAGACCCTTCCAAGTCAAACTGAATACCTCGTTTATTCCAGAATTTGTACCTATGTTTTGGTGAACTGAATAAATAGGTTAAAAGATGGGCTCATGTACTGGTCTTTAGATTTGATTGGTTGGTTCTCACTGTTTGGAGAGTTTTTATAGTAGACCCGTCGCAGTGTGGGGCAGTTTGGTACAGGCAGCAGACCGTCCAAACGTGGGACGGTCAGGTATCAAGATCAAACCGCCCAAACATGAGGCAGTTAGGGCCTTTTTAAAAAAAAATTCAGTTTGAGAGGCAAATTTGCTATTTTTTGTCTTGAGGGTATTAATAAAAATTTCGGGAAGCAACATGAAACATCGGATCCATTTTTTTTTTTTTAATTACCATATACAAAATACAAGTTGACATATCAATTTTTCCTTGAGCAATTTATCCGTTTCAGACAAATAAAAAATATTACAAGTTGTTGTTTTTTTCAATTCCGTATGATCGTAAATCAACTAATTTAGGGAATTTAATTCAAACAAGGAACGAAAAATAATCAAACGGTCGTACGATGCATTTCACATTTGAGCTCCTTGAATGTAACATATAGTGTTTTCTTTTCTACCCGCTACATGATTGTTATCACATATGTATATAACATAAAGGTCAGACGAATTGAAACCGAGTCAAAATATGAATTTATAACATGTTAAAGGATTATAGAAGAGAGATACGAAATAAATTGTATTTTCTTAATTGATCTTTGATTACAACTATGCTATATATAGAGTTTTGTCTAATTATAATTTTGTCACTAACAATTTCTTACCAACTCTAACAATATTTCTAATATCTAACTAAACTGTTACAACTCTAACCATAATCTCAACTGCCTCTATTACGCCCCCTCAAGTGAAACATGGTGCGCTATAGCAATGTTGAGTTTGCTCTGAAAAGAAGAAAATTGATGTCATAATCTCAATGCCATTGTTCTTGCGATTTGAATCGTCAAGTTTGGAACTCCTTGAAAGTAGAAGAAGGTACAAATCTTGGCAGCCGCTGCCTAGTTTTTCAAAAAAGAAAGTAGAAGAAGGTAGAGAGAGAAGAATGAGCTCTTTTGGCTCAAGAATGCTTCCATGTACTTGAGAGGCTCGTTTGAGTCCTCTTTGAAAAATAAAAAGAAAAAAAATATAAAAAAAATTGAATAGCTCTTAGCTTTGTGACAAGTACATGGTTTCAAGAAGCTTTGTAACTCTCTTGTCTCATTTGTGACAAGCATTTTGGAGATAGAGAAGAAGAGAAAAGAAAAGGAGTCCGACATTGGTTTGGTTTGTCTGCTATTAATTGGTGATTTTCTTTCCTCTGTTTCCGACATGGGCCAAGTAGGGTGAATTTGATTTGAGAAAGCAGCCTTTTTTTTAAGTGAAAATTATTCGTTGAAAGCCTATCTTGTGCCTCCAGACTAATTTTGCACAGCCTATAAGCCTTCTAATTTGAAATTCGCATCTTAAATGAAATCGGGTATGAAACCCGCATCTGAAGTCTCGAAACGAAATCCTGAAACCCGGATCTGATTCTCCTTCTTTCATTCTTCCTCCTGTTCACCTCAAAACATTAGTTCGAACACGCTTTCTCCTTGTGCGTTGGACACTTGCTTGCCTTCTCAGTGGCTAAGATGTGTCGGATCGTCGTAACACGATGGAGATCCGAGATGCTCACCATTAGAGGGGTGATGCAGATCCGATTGAGTGCTCGTGAGTCTCCTCTCAATCTGGTCGGGGTGCTCAGTACAACAGGCTGGTGCAAGCTGGAGGCGGCAAGTGCGACGGTAACAGCGATCCAGCGTCCGGGAATAGCGACGGGTGGATTCACTGATCTACGATCAGAGGTGGCGGTGGCGGAGCAAGAGTGACTCTGGTGTGCAACGGTGGCAGGTTGGGCGCTTGGCATGGCAAGTCGTTGATGCACCTCCGCTCGATCTGACACGACTCTAGTAGTCGAGGTTCTCTTCTCCTCTCGATCTAGTCAAGTGCTCGATGCGGCGTGCTGGTGCAAGGTCGGGGTGACGGCTGATTTGGCAACCTGATGTTTTGGTCGTTGAGAACTGATCTGGTACACGCTGATTTTTTTTTCTCGTTTCTTGATCTGGTTGTGGATAGAAGATGTGGAATAGAGAAAGATAGAGGAATTAGAAATAGAGATTTATTTCTGGAATTTTTTTTTTGTATAATCTAAATAGGGGATTAGATTTGAAGCATAATTTCTGGAA
The DNA here is from genome assembly GCA_025461045.1 of Carex parvula. Taxonomy (NCBI): domain Eukaryota; kingdom Viridiplantae; phylum Streptophyta; class Magnoliopsida; order Poales; family Cyperaceae; genus Carex; species Carex parvula. The sequence continues at coordinate 626,316 of JAJGRW010000232.1, read as the reverse complement.
TAGGCGTTAGCCTAATTTCAGTTTACCAAAGCTTTGATACCATAAAGGATAATAGAAGAGAGAGATATAAAATGAAATTGTATTTCTTAATTGATCTTTGATTACAACTATGTTCTATATATAGAGTCTTGCCTAATTACAATTCTGACATTAACAACCTCTTACCAACTCTAACAATATCTCTAACTATCTAACTAAACTGTTACAACTCTAACCATAATCTCAACTGCCTCTATTACATGTGCTTTTGACGCTGCTGTTTAATAAAGAAGTATGCCCCAGTGCCTGGGATAATAATAGAAAAGCCAAAGATCATTTTCCAAAACATATGAATTTCAATTTCTAAAGTTATAAATAACCATTCGTGGTTCACTACGACAAAATCCTAAACTACAAAAGATAACAACGATATCGTGAAAGCTGTTCTATATGACAGCTTTTATTTGAATATATTTTTTTTCAAAATGATCTGAAGTTTGAATTATATCTTAAGTACTTAGCATATAATGTAAACTTTGCGTTAAAAAACTGTGGTAAATTAAAGAAAAATATTATGATCGCAAGTTCTCAACAAATTGGACTTCTAGTTACTATACAAAATGATAATATGCAGATATTTCACCTTTTTTGAATCATCAAATTCATTTATTTATTTTTTGGACTCCAAACATTAAAAAAAATAATTCAAAAGAGCAACTTTTGAGTTTAACAGATCTCGGCCGTCTTATCAGGATTGGAGTCAATCCGGTTCACACCTATAACGCACGGGTCCTTTAATATTAGTGCAGATCTCAATCAGACGGTTCATATCTAACTACGTTCAATTAATGCAGAGGATATGAATTCATATGAATGTGAGATTCAACTCTCTTTTTTCAACACAACATAGGTTATCGAAAGGATCTAGAACAACTCACCAAGTAGAGCAGGTTGGGTTCAATGCCCATTGGACTCAAATTTGGGTCCGATGGGTTTCGGGACCGTCCGATCTTTTTCAAGATTCGTACGCACGAATTTTCAAGCAAACGCGAAAGTTACGGGTGCGAATCTAAAGCAAGTCGGACGGTCATCGAACCCATCGAACTCACTTTGAGTCCGATGAGCATGGGACCCAAATTAACCTCCTCATCAAGATACGAAAGCTAGAATATTTCAGAATTTTTTTTTTTAGAATTACAACTTACAAACCCTAGAAAATCATAGGGGGTTTGGCTCTATTTCAACAATCGCGCTACGGCAACAGGGAACTGGGGACATTAAACTTGAACCGTTGAACTCATTACACAATTTCAATACGTGGAGGACTTTTGTATTTTTAAATATGCTGATAGGATTAATTCCACAATACAAGTTTTTCCAAAATTGAAAATTGAAAATACCTGGTCGCTTCTTTTGTTTTGATGATATATATGATAGGTAAGGGTTATGTATTTTATTTTAGGATAAATTTCGCTGGAGGTCCTAAACTTTGTCATTTGTCAACGAATTGACCACTTAAGTTTGATTTGTTATTTTTAGTCACTTACCTTTGTCATTTGTTCCAGTTCAGTCACTCTATACTTTTCCGTCTAAATGCTAACGGAATATGCCCATTCTGTTAGTATTTGGACGGAATATGCTCATACCGTTAGTATTTGAACGAATGAGTATATTCCGTTAATATTTTGGACATAATGAAAATATTCCGTTAAGATTTTGAACGGAAAAATATAGAGTGATTTGATTGAGACAAATGACAAGGTTGAGTGCCTAGAAATGGACAATCAAATTTGAGTAACCAATTCGTGACAATGACAAAGTTAGTGACCTTCAGCTAAATTTATCCTTTAAAAGAGTGATTAGTATTAATTCTTGTACAGTTTAAAGTTTTGAAGGACAAAAAGAACGAAGATCAGTCCTTGTCTTCTTATCTCCCATTCCGCTCCTGAATGTATAGGTCATTTTCTTTTGTATTTTTAATTACAAATTTACCAAATCACACCTTTCAGTCTTTCACACTTATAAAAAAATATATCACTACAATACTACCAATATCATTATATAATTTGCAGGGACGGAACTAGAATTTGCCCATAGATATCTCACGGGTATTTTACCAACAAAAAAAAAAGGAATTTGACCATAGAGAAACATCATTTTTAAAAATTATTTTAATAAAACTAGTTTTATATAACACAAGTAATAATATGAATCATTCAATATTTAATTTCCTAGAAACTATATTAGATAACTAACAAATAAACAAAGTGTCATATCTATCAAAACAAACTAAAAATGCGTATATATTTATTTAGATTTAGATCTATAATTTTCTAAAAAAAATAAAAATGGAGACATAATTTTTCTGACTTGGCTTTTTTCTCCTCCGATTTACCTTTCATGTTTTTCAAATTCCAATCACTTTTTTTTTTTTCTTTTTCTTTTCAATCTCGCAGTCAGTGTGCATGTTTTTTTGGCTGGAAAGTTTCTGTTATTTTTAAATTTTCTCTTTTATCTACCGATTTTATCTCCGACCTTTCCAAATTTTAAAGATTGCTTTCCTTGTTTTCACACAATTAAAGTTATTGATTTGAAAACTTTTCACACAATTAAATTAAGTATTCATTTGAAAACCGAGGCACAGTTTTGAATATGAGAGGCAATCTTGATTACGAAATATTACGTTATAACCAAAAATATTATATTACATGTAGAGAGGTTAATACATATAAAAAAATTAGTTAAATTTCACACACATGATAAAAAAAATTAAAATCAGAAAGTGACTAAGCACTTAAATCCGCCCCAGTTTGCAGTTGTCTCAACTATCAAGATCATGAAAATTATCTAAAAGCATGCACTTGGTTGATCCCGCTTATAATTCATAATTTAAATACTTTATTTTGCTTGCAGTCATAATTTTATATTTTTTTTTCATGTATAACTGATTACTCTATTACCCCCTCACTTCGAATCAATCAAAAAAATATATTCATATTACTAAGGTACTCAAATTTTGAGTTTAGATCAGAAACCGCTCATTTGTTTTGGCACAAATATTGAAGAAACTCCGTACAATTTACCTCGGCCGAATGAATCCAATGAATTCTGATTAGACGGTCCGGATCCAAACTCAAAATTTGAGTTTTATTTTTTTGTCTGTTTTAATTTCTTGCTCTCTTTGATTTTGCTTGTAAAATGGTGATTTCTATCGAATTCTTGCTTTAAGGCTTGATAATGTACTGATTGTAGATGTGTTAGTTTGCATCTTTAAACTTGAAAGGGATGGTCCATTTCATTATTCAATATGGCGCATATAGAGCATAAGTTATGTTAACAATTAATATTTAACTCACGGAAAATTCCCAATATATTTTATTGCAGTCTTAAAAGAAAAAAGTAAAGCGCAAGGATCATTCATCTCAGGATTATTCGACTCTAAATGAAAGCATTGCCAATTCCGTCATTTATAATAACGAGTTATTTGATTTTTTGTAAATTCTTGCACAATTACTTCTTTTTCTAATTTCTCCTGTGGACATTGTTGTCCAGACTTTGCTTTGGAAAACAATATTTTTTGCTCCTCCTGTGTCAGTAAGTTGTAGAATAAGTAATTCTTAAATTGGTCCGTTATCCTGCTCACACCTGTTTGATTTTGCTTCGATTTTTAAAAGTTGATGCATGCGTTGTTTTCAATTTTATAGATTTTTTAGACTAATTTTTTAATATAACTGTTTTTGCTGTGACAGTAACCCGAAATATTTATCAATAGAAAATAAAATAAATAAATATCGACATTGAAGAACGATTTGGCGGAAATTCGAGATCTAACAAAGACGTTATGGACTATCACGCCCAGGTTAGCACCTAACACTTGCGTTAGTATAATAAAAATACGGGCCGTTATGGTCCATAACGGCCAGGGATGAGCTGAAAAAAAAAATCAGGCCGTTATGGTCCATAACGTCCAGCTACAGTGATTTTTTTTCAAAAAATCGCAGACTGAAGCAAACAAGCAAGCAAAAAAAAAAAAAACAATGTAGTTGGATGTTATGGTCCATAACGTCCAGCTACAGTGTTTTTTGTTAATTAGAGATTATTAGTGATCAGATTAACTGGACGTTATGGACCATAACGTCCAGCTACAGTGCCCTGAACGTTATGGACCATAACGTCTTTGTTAGATCATCGAATTGCCGCCAAATCATTCTTCAATGTTGAGATTTTTTTTTTTTTTTCTATTAATAAAAATTTCGGGACATTAACACCCACCTGCTAGACACGTGATAGCTATCATGTACACAACATATAACTTAATGAAATTATTAGATTCAATTCTGGTATGTAGAATAGAAAAATACTATTTCAGTCTTGAAGGGATTGACAAACACAAATATTTTTTAATTAATTAAAAAAACAAGGGTCGTGCCCTTGTTTGATATTACTCCAAAATTTTGAATATACTATTGCTATCAGACCAAATAATATTATTCCTCTTTCGAGAAATAAAAAAATAGCACTCTTTTATCTGTTGTTTGGAAAACACAATTTTAATTTATTATTTGAAGAGTATTATTTTAACATTATTTTCTTCTTGATTCACCAAAAACAAAAAATTCTATTAGCTACTTAACATATTAACTACAAACTAGTATGCCATTATATCTCAAATCTACAATGTATTGGAATCAGATTTAATTATGTCCTGTAACGACAGTCCATCCTCCTGCCTCTTTGAGTTGGCCAGCTGGCGGCAGAGGCTGTGCAGGTTCCTTACCATTGCCATTGTTGGTGCTTGACTGTGTTAATGGCTTTGTTCACCAAGGGGGTGATGCAAGGATGGGGGTTGAAAAAGCCGTGTGGTGAAGCCCTCTACCATTAATGCTTGCAGCTGGTATATATGTCTCTATTTTCGCAGGATTTTCCATTAATGAAGTTATCAGGGTTGGTCATGAAAAAGTTAACCTGAGTTGATACTCGTGCAGAGGATTGTTGATTGTCTTCATTGCTGGCCTTGCTGCTACCGTCGCATAGGTTGGTGCTGCCTTCATAATTAATAGTATTGGGATCTCCGTTGGATGGCCTGCAATGTAGCAATCTTTTTCGCTCTTCTTTTCCACAAGCGCTCCATAGATCCTCCGTAGATAGGGGTGAAAACGGAGCGAATATGGAGCGGATATTTAGATGAAAGAGTGGACCTTTTATTCCTTAGTTGCAATTTTGGTACAGATAGCGGTAAACCATATCCGTATCATTTTTAATTTTCGGATAAGATATGGATTGGATATCAGCGAATACATATACGGATACGGATCGGACCGGATATTTATTAAAATAATATTAAAAAATATCAAAGTTTATAATATTTATCTAATTTTAATGATGAATAACAATATTTTTTTTCATAATAATATATTAAATAGAAGAATATGCCAATATATTATATATCTACTATTCAGATACAGATAATTAAAACATAAATTTATATCAGTATCCATATCCACATGGATATTCGGATATCGGATATCCATATGGATATTCGGATATTCACATCTAATTTTTTGAATACGAATTGGATATTATCCATACTGTTTTCACCCCAGTCCGTAGATACAATTTATAATTGACAATTACACTATTTCAATTAATATATTCCCTCTTTCGATGAATTAAAAAAAATTGCACTCTTTTATCTTTTGTTATGGAAAACACAATTTTAATTTATTATTTGAAGAGTATTATTTTAACATTATTTCTTCTTGATTCACCGAAAAAAAATATATTAGATACTTAACATAATTAGCTACAAACATAGTATGAATTATATCTCAAATCTACAATGTATTGGTAATCAAATTTATTTGTTTTTGTGGTGACGGAACATTAATCATTGCCGTTACGAACAGACAACATACAAAATTCATGCAGCAATTAATTTCAGTTTATTGTTTATATTCCAAGAAGATAAAATAAGTTTGATGAGTGAAAGTGCAAACTACTTCTCATGAATTTAATTTGTATTGCATTTTTAAAAAGGCAAAATACAAAATTTCCACAATTTAAATTTGAAATTACGTGTTTCAATTGTTTTGATGATATACACAGTAAGTGTTATGTATTATATTTTATGAAAAAAAATAGATAACTAACGTAAATAAAGTGTCTTGTCTATCAAAATTAAACTAAAAACATAATATTTTTTATTTTTTATTTTTTATTTAGATTTAGACCTATATAATTTTCTACAAAATCAAATTGAGACATGATTTTTCTGACTTGGCTTTTTTCTCCTCCGATTAACCTTTCATGTTTTTCAAATTCCAATCGCTTTTTTTTTTTTCCTTTCAATCTCGCTGCCAGTGCGCATGGATTTTTTTGGCTGAAAAGTTTATGTTATGTCTTTTAACTTCCTCTTTTATCTACCGATTTTACCTCTGACCTTTCCAAATTTTAAAGATTGCTTTCTTTGTTTTCTCACCATCAAAGTTACTGATTTGGAAACTGATGCCCAGTTTGGAAATGAAGAGGCAATATCGATTACGAAATATTACGTTCTAGCCCTTTAAAATTATTAATATTATATGTAGGGAGGTTAATACATATAAAAAAAATTAAGTTCGATTTCAGTACACATGATAAAAATATTTTAAATCAGAAAGAAACTAAGCACATAAGATCCGCCCCAATTTGCAGTTGCCTCAGCTATAAAGATCATGAAAATTTTCTAAAGCATGCACCTGGTTGATCCCGCTTAATAATTTCATGATTTAAATACTTTATTTAAGCTTGCAGTCGTAATTTAGGTTTTTTACTGTGTATAACTGATTGCTCTATTTCGGTATTACCCCTCCCACTTCGAATCCACTATTCATATCACCTAAGGTAACTCAAATTTTGAGTTTAGATCAGGACCATCTAAATTTTTTTTTGCACAAATATTAAAGAAACTCTATGCAATTTACCTCGGCTGAATCCGAATTCTGATCGGACGGTCTGAATACAAACGCAAAATTTGAGTTACCTCATAGCATCGGGACTCCACCACTTCCACACGAGTCCCTCTTCCAAGAAACGTGCGAACGTGCAACTGATCTCGTCTTGTTCGAGGTACTAAAGAAGGGTTAGATGTTCTCCAATAAATTAGAGGTAACCGAAGAGGCCGAGAGCGGTCAGATATCCAAAGCTAGTAATCTCTCACCGTCTTTCCACTGGGTCAGAGCGCTTGTGGAAATTGTTGCAACTGGAGTTACCGCGCAACTCGACTTGCATGGATTTCTCCTACATGCATTTTTATAAGCATATGGGTGGCTTCTTTATGCATAGCATTGTAAGCTCCCTGTCATTTTCTCTTTTTTCTTGTTACACTGAGTAGTAATTCTCGCATTAACTTCTCTGATTTACTATTATTCTTTTTTTTTTTTTGAGGAAAGCTCTGATTTACTATTTTTGAACGTGATCGACGTAATTTTGCAAATTTCTACGTGAAAGGTTTTCCCTTTTCCGGTAAATATTGAAAAATATGGTACATAATTTTAAATAAAGGAGGGCTAAAATGCTTCATGTCCTTTATCTTCATTTCAAAGTCCAAAATCAACGGGCCGTTCGGCAATACGAGTAGGATTAAATCTTAATCCGCACATGTTTGGTTGTCTTAATCCGTAAGTAAAAGCTAAGAAAGCTTAATCCAGGGTAGAGGTGCCTTACGACCCAGGCAGGGAATTAAGTTTTGGGAAAAAAGATGCTAAAAGCGGTGATCTTAATTCTCGCTATGAAACCGGTGTTTGGAAGGATTAAGCGACTAAAAAAGCAAAAGAGGAGGTAAAGGAAGCTTAAGGAGGCTTGATCCCTCCTTTCCGAACAACCCTGTTATGATCTCCATTTAAAAAATGTTGTTGGAGACATTTTTTTTGGAACTTATTTACTATTTTTTTTAGACATGCAATGAATCAATGTTTCTGAACTATTCAAAAACAGTGATTTTGTGCATGTCTAAAAATTCAAAAAAATATAAAATTTGATCTCCAAGTACATTTTAATATAGAAATCATGTTGATCGTTGGATAGAATGTTTTGACTTTGAAAACAAAGATAAAGAATATGAGGCACGATGAGGCATGATAGACGTGAGGCACTTGAATCCTCCTCTTTTAAAATAATCCTTTTGATGTTTTTATAAAGAAAAAATATTTTCATTTGTTATGGAAGTATTCAGTTGTTGAAAGCTGAACCTAACTTCGAATAATTGGAGGGTGCTTTTCTAATTGCAATTTGCAAATCATCTGGAATAGTTACCACAATTTCTAGTGCATTGCCAAAAGAAAGATCGTGTTTACATAATAAAATATCAGATGCTTGTTGACATTACAATAGTGTAATCCTTTTTCTGTTTATCAATTTGTAATGTTATACAAAAATGTAGATTTCACCTTTTCTGAATGGATGGGTAATGCAATAATATCATGTAGTTGGCTTAACAAATATATTATAAACAAAAAAAATGTTTGTTGTTACATTCTTAGTTATATATATGCAACCTATGAAATTTGCTTCAAGCTCAAACCATTTTATAGTCCATCAAAGAATATAAATATACGTTTTTCAAATATGCAATGGACAGTAAACTTAATATCGTGGATTTCTATATGCATGATCTGATATATTGTATTCAATGTGTTGGATGGATATCCAAATTAAATTTAGTTAACAGCCCTTTCCGAAATACTTCTAAATCATGATCAAGTTAGTAGCATAATAGATTGACCAGTTTGTTGTGGTATCCATTCAGTTTTACTGGTACTGGTAAGATAACAGTACCAGTGAAGCAATTTTAATTTTAGGCTATGTTTGGGAGTGGGATAAGATGGGGATAGAACTCTTATCCCTAGTGAAAGTGGATAAGAGTGGATGTTTGGATGTTAGTGAGAATAGTGAGCTAACCTAAAATTGAGAATAGTCACTAACCCTTTTGGTTAGGTTAGTAAAATAGCATGCTAACCCACAAAAAACAAACAAAGAATAGTTACTAGTTGCTAACCCAAACACATCCAAACGCAGAATAGTAGTTCGGAATTGTCGCTAACCCGGATTACACTATTCTTTGCCTCCTCCAAATGCGGATTAGCACTATTCCTTGCAGTGAAGATAATATGAGTTATTTCATACAATCTTACCTCACTAACATAGCCTAATAGTTCATTTATAGTTACCCTTAAGCACAATGAAGCCAACAACTGGGAAAAATTGATGAGGACAGTTTAAATTTTGTTTGGTACCATACAAGGCCGGTACAGCTAGGGTAGCAACTAGTAGTAAATGTCAGTTTTGTACTTACTATTTCACACTACACAGAGCTTGCCAGAGAAATTGACGAAACAGCTAGTGCATCTTGTTGGAAAATTGCTTGAGCTAGAAAGACCAAGTGGTAGCACATGGTATGTTGGCCTTATCAGGTCGGGTGACAAATTGGTACTCCAACCCGGCTGGAATGATTTTGCAAGTGCTAACAACGTATCACAAAATGATCATCTTGTGTTTCAAATTCATTGGTGAATCGAAATTTCAAGTGTTCATATTTGATCCGACTGGTTGTGAGAAAGGTGGTAGCTTCGAAAAAGAAGAACAAGAACGAGATGAGAATCTTGGTTTGGCTGTAGGTGAGGAATTGTCTAAAGAGGTGCATAAATTTGACATCAAAGAAAAGGATAAACAGCATGAAATTCAAGGTGAGATTGAATCCTCTATTCTGAACAAGAAAAAGCCTCCCACCGAGGAAGAACAAGGAGGATCAGAAGCAAGCAATGATTCTATACCAATTGAAGAACTGCGTAAGATTCTTTATCAAAAGGGTGAACGGCAAAAAGTTCAAGGGGAAACCAAGTTGCAGCAACCGAATATTGCAACCAAACCTCCTTCCAAAAAATTAGAACGAAATGAAGAGGAAAACAAAGAAACAAGTAAAGATTCAGTTCCAATTGGCAAATTGTTTCGAACCAAAACTCAGAAAAGTAAACATTATCGTGAGATTCTGGGTGAAACGGAGACCCCCACTATGAAGAGGCGTCGTCCAAATCCAAGTAATTTTCCTTCAATAAAGGGGCAGGAAGGGAGAAGCCTACAATCTTGCTACAATAATTACACGTCAAGGATTCAATGGAATGGCCAACAGAAGAGTACTGCTCAACAGTTGGCATGCAAAGTACAGGCTGGAAATCCCTATTTCCATCAAATCTTAAAGAAGTACAATCTCACCTCTCCATATCGCATGGTAAGATTTAAGCTTATTTGTTTTGTATATAATGTATATATAGTGGCTGCAATGGGAGATGTGGGTCCAGTTTCTTATAGTTCAGGTCTCCCATTGTGCCAGTCATCAGCTACTCCCCTTTAGGTTTGGGTATTGAGCAATTTGGGTCTGTGTTCTTTTGAATTAGTTCACCTAGTCATGGTTAAGATTTCCACCTCCAAAAGAATAGTTTGTGTTGCTTTGAGATATAGTCAAATTTTCTGGCGTTCAGTAGCATTGGAGTAGGCTTGGTTGATGCTTTCCTGTACCTGCTATTAATAAACAGAGGATAAAATAAAATAAAATAATTACAGAAGAACAAACAGTAAACTAAACACCTTCATGACAATATCTAGTTATCAAGTCCGTTATTAATTCTTCTAAATTATTGGTTTCTTTTTTGAACAGTGTATCCCACGAAGTTTAGTGCTGATCATCTTAAAAGAGAAAACTTGGATTTCATCTTATATTGCCCCGATCAGGGAAAGACTTGGTTTGTTACGAGTTACTTTGGCGCACCAAGAAATGAACAACTGCTTCGAGGACCTACTTGGGAAAAATTTGTGAAGGACAACAAGCTGCAGGAATGTGACCTTTGTGTATTTGAACTTGTTAAGACCGCAAAACGGCTTACATTCATCGTACACATCTCCCGAGCTACTAAACTATTAGACTCTTAGTATTCAGGTCATTGTGTCATTATTCTGTGTTATGAATCTTTAGCTAGAAACACTTGCTTTTGATTTGTTCCAATCAAGTCACTCCGTTATTCTTTCCGTTCAAAATACTAACAACTCTTACAATTGAAAATTTTGTGCTCCACGAAGCAATTTGTTAACTATTTGGAGGAACATTTTAAATTATTATGCATAATATTATGCTTGAATGTATTTTTCACGGTAATTTTTTTTATTAATTTTGGTCAAATTTATGATCTAAAAAAATAGCTAACTAATCTTTATTTGTTCTAAATCAAATAGATACATCACGTATTATGTAAAAGATTATAGTAAAATGCATTTATGGTGTTTTATGTCTTTTTGCTATTTTTTTAATCAATATTTGTCTCTTAATATTTTTTTTGAAAAATCCATAGCAGAAGCTGCTAGGTTGCTTGCATTTAGCAATTAGTAAGGTGCGCATACAGTACAGCATTCAAAATTTATCCAATGCATGGGGGCCTCCAGGGAAGCATATCCTCCCCAGTACCGTAAAAGATTCCCTTCACTTTACGGTTTGAGATTAACTTCCAGCCGGTTTGGGATTCGGGCTGACGGAGGGGGCAGTATTATTGGACTTTGAGATTCATGCCAAGTTAAAAAGAACGGTCCAGACCAAGTAATTGTAAAAGATTCCCTGTTACGGTACCGGGGGTGATGTGAATTCGGGCCCCCAGTGTCCTACTTCCTCACTCTCATGACTGAAAAAAAAGAAATTACAACTGATATTTAACAGAACTTGCACCAAAGATTGCACTCACTTATAATCCTATCAACCAGCAGCTCTGGAGGTAGGCACCTTCCTCTAAACACTCGTTCATTCCGCTGTTTCCTCGAAATCAATATTTGTCACGTCTATAATTCTGGGATGGACAAAATTATCACATGCCAAATCAAATAAATACATTACATATAATGTAAAGTTCTTATAAAATTCAAGTGTTTCTTTATTGATTTTTTTATATTATATTTGGTTCACATTTATTATTCTAAAAACAACAAAACAAACAAATATTATCAGCTCACTTGTGTATAAATTTATGTGTTAAAATTAACATATACATCAATTATTGTGCATAATATCCTACTAGAATGCATTTACAGGTCTATTTTATGCATATTGTCATGCTTGTAATTAATTTGAGCAATTTACCAAAACTGAAAATAATAATTTCTAACATGTGTGTTTTACATATTTATAAATTCGTTTGCACTATAATAGATACATCACATATTATGCATACAATTTTATATAATGTATTTGCAGTGTGTTTGTTTGGATGTTGATATTTTTAATCAATTGGTCACATTTATGATTCTAAAAGAGACAAAATTTAGTCAGTAAATACATTTATAATTAATTCGTTTTTATGTTTATATGTTTGTATGTTATTTGAGAAGGGGAAAATAAGGAACATATATATATGATCATCGGTTTTATTTTGTTATTTGTGTTTTAGATTTGAGTTATTAAATATTAAAAAAAATGGAGGTACAAAACTGATGCCATTTGATAATTTTACATAATTAAATATTTATACAATGATCTGATTTTCTTTTTATTGTTGAATAAGCTGCCTAAGTTTGAGACCTCAAAATTAAATAGGTTCCGAACATGAAACACAACTAAGTTGTAGCATTCACCTTTTAGGGAGAATTTCATGTATCCCCCTCAATTAAAATAACCAGAAAATGGGAGAAAAGTGATGTTAGCCGGTTTAATAAGGGAATGCAAATGAAATCAGGCGGAGGCAAGAAAAAAAAAAAAAGGAAAGGAAGAACAAATAGTTTGGATCAACAGCGCCTAGCTTTCATCAATAAGTCAAAGAAGATAGCAAGTATATATAGCAAAAGATTTGTAACCCAAATAATGACAATGACCCAAAACACTTGCGAGTCTAATATATATAATTTTTTTATTTAAAGAGTTGTGGTACATTCCATCATAAATGTTATTTTTAAAAATTGAGTCTGTGTCACTCCGAAACATAGTGACATGATACGCGATAAATTCGTGAATAATTCGTTTTTTTGACATTTCTAAACCGAACTCTGAATAAAACATAAAAAAAATGTATAATACATTTTATTCGAGAATAAAACGCGAGTCACAAATTATTCGCGAGAAAAAAGCGAAAATAATTTTTATTTTTTTTGGGTTTTTTTGATTTTTTTTTTTGCTTCCTTGTGGTACCGAATTATTTCTGAATTATACCCGAATTATTTCCGAATCACGAATTTTTGACTCCACCGAACCGAACCTGAACTTTTCGTTTGTCACTATGCTCCGAAGAGCTCGTGCCACTACAAAAAGCGATCATACACATAATAAATTAAAATATTCCTCCAAATAATTAATAAATTGCTTGGTGGAACTCAAAATTTTCAATTGTAAGAGTTGGTAGTATCATCTCCATTCTAAAAAATAAAAATTGGAGATTCTTGATGAGAGCTACAATGTAGCGTGAAAGCAGGACGTCCCTAGTGTCAGAGATTTTAACAATTTACCGAACCAATTACCGGTAGGCATTATCACTTGCTAGTTGTATTTAATGTATTCTACTTTGAACCAAAGATTATATTTCAGTTTATTGATTACAGACAAATGACAATCCTAGAGAAAACATAAGCACTCATTTAAGCCCTCCTTGAAGTCGTTGGTTGTCGGCCGTTTGATTTTAATGCAGATCTAGCTCGTACGAATTTTAAAACGGATCGAACAATTCAGATTTATTAACTCGAATGATTCTCTTTTGAGTTAATGCAGAGGATAAGAATTCTCAAGATTAACTGTATTACAGTGAAAAAGTCAATATATATATATATATATAGAGAGAGAGGTTGGCTAATATCCAAACGTTTGTTCCTATGCTGTGGTGCAACAAATTGGTTTTCTGATTTTCAAAGTCCAAACGGTCGATCCAAACCGTTAGATGTGATCTCTATATTAAAATGTGCTTGGAGACCAAATTTTATATTTTTTGGAATTTTTTTTACTATTTATAAAATCTGTTTAAAATTGTTGATTTTAATAAAAAGTTAAAAATTTCTGGATCATTGAAAATAACGATTTTAAAAATGACTTAATAAATAGTAAAAGATGGATTGCATGGGTCAAGGCACTTCTATACACGGCTCAATCTCGAGTACTTGTTAATGATGCAACTGAATTTTTCTTGCATAAGAGGGGGTTGCGACAGGGGGATCCCCTCTCGCCAATGCTCTTTAATATAGCAGTGGATGTCTTTCAACTTATGGTGAAATCGATTAATCAAATCTTACCCCGCAAAATGACCCGGAAAATAGATGAGGCAATCATTGCACTACAATATGCGGATGACACCGCCCTCATTGCCTCGGCGGATGTCACCTCGCTCAGTGCTCTAAAGTTGGTAATGAGGCTTTTCACTTCGATCTCCGGTTTAAAAATTAATTATGCCAAAAGCACATTCATACCTATAAACATTCCGGAGAGAGACGTTTCTTGGGTGCAGCAAGTCCTGGGGTGCGATAGAACACAATTCCCCGTTTCTTATTTAGGCATGCCATTGACGGTTAGAAAACCGACGAAAGAAATGTATATGCCATTGATTGAAAAAATGGAAAGAAGATTGTGTGGGTGGCAGGGTAAGTTACTATCACGGGGAGGCCGTTTAGAGCTTGTTAAGTCGGTATTGTCATCACTACCGATATATTTTATGACTTGCTTTCACTTACCACAGTGGGTGATCGATCGAATTGACAAGATTCGTCGTGGCTTTCTGTGGGGCAAGAATGGTAGCTGCGAGAGGGGCATTTCTTTAACTAATTGGAATACGGTGTGTTTACCAAAGAGTTGTGGTGGTCTAGGTGTTTCTAATCTGAAATTCAGCAACATGGCACTACTTATGCGTTGGTGGTGGAAAGCATACCACCAACCGGAAAGCCTTTGGTCAATTACAGTTGCAAAAATACGCAAAAAGGGACTGGCCGATCTGCAACCAAAGGTTTGGAATGTAACGGGCTCATTTTTTTGGTCACTCCTGATGAGAATCAAAAGGCATTTTTTCTTGGAGTACTGCCTGGATTGTGGGGGATGGTACATCCATCTCATATTGGTTTGATAGATGGCATGATAGGCCGAGGGCCAGCTACACAGTCCCTGCTGCGCTTCGGCCACTAACATCTCTTAGGGAAGCATGGTCGATGATCGCACGCATTAACCCTCATGAAACCGTCAGTGGAGATTCGTTGGTGTTCACGACTAGTGGGGATCAAATAAGATGGAGATGGGACAACACAGGTATATACTCGGCTAAATCCATGTATAAAGTTCTCACAGAAGGTGGCCGGGTCAAAACTCGCTACAAACAAACTTGGCAGTGCAAGATACCACCAACGGTCAAAATATTTGCATACTCGGTCTTGTGTGACAAGCTGTTAACTAGAGAGACGCTGAGAAGAAGAGGGTTCAATCTAGAGGCAGGGTGTGTTTTGTGTCGTAACTGCCCTGTGGAATCACTGCTGCACTTATTATTTCTCTGTCCCTATTCGGTGCATGTCTGGTTTCAAGTATCCGATCTCATTGGGGTGCCCCTCATGATTCCAGCATTGACGGTCCTTCAAATCTGGGATAAGTCCTGGCAACAGATACGACTAAAGGACGCATTTCCCTACAAAGAATGGTTACTTCGATTCATATGCGTACAGTGGATGATATGGAAGCAGAGGAACAGGGTCATCTTTGAGGGGCGGAGGTTGCCGGCTACGATATTAGCAGCAAGAACAATTCAGGAAATGAACCTCTGGCTGCGCTACTGTTGAGAATTCATGGCTATATTGATGCTACGTTGTAATGTCATAATATTGCATTTTGTATTAGGTTATTGCTTTGCTTTCAATCATAACATTATATAGGACTTGGCTCAGGTGCAGAGGCCACCTTTGTGGTGCTGATCAATGTAATATATTACTTTTATTAATACATGTACTTGTCAGCCACTGACAAGCTTTCAAAAAAAAAAAAAAAAATAGTAAAAGATTCCAAAAAAATGTAAAATTTAGTCGCCAAGTACATTTTATTATAGATTGAATGTTGAACGGTTTGGGTTAACCATTTGGATTTTGAAAATGTAAAAACCGAAGCGTTTGTTCCACGGCTCCGGAACAAATGTTTTGATATTAACCGACCTCTATATATATATATGAGGAGGGATTTAGTTACCACAATTTTGAGTTACAACAAAGTTACCACAATCATTTTCTACATTTTCAAATTCTAAATCGTCGATCCAAACCGTTCAACATGATCTCCACAATAAAATGTGCTTCCAAATCAAATTTTACATTTTTTTGAATTTTCTTACTATTTATTAAGATGGGTACAAAATTTAATGGTCTGAATTTGACTAGTTTTTGTAAAATACTTAATAAATAGTAAAAATAATTCAAAAGAATGTAAATTTGATCTGGAAGCATATTTTTGCATGGATTAAGATCACCTCCTTTAACCTCTTTTTGCCCAGATCTTAATCCTCTGCTCGGACCTTAAGGCACCTCTACCCCTTCCTTTAGCTTTCTTAGCTTCCACCCACGGATAGACAACCAAACATTGGTTCCTTAGCGCTCCTTAAGTTCTTAATCCTCCACTCTTAATCCCTTGTTACCGAACGGCCCCTATGTCTTTACTATTGTACACAAGGTCTTGACTCTTGAAGGTTAAGTGCAAAAAAACAACTACAATAGTGGTATTTTTTTCTTAAAATCGAAAGGTGGAGGTCTAGCCTACCAGCTTCCCTCAAATCCCTATTTATATCACAGAGGATTTCCCCACAATGTGGATTTTGAACCCATGAACTATAATAGTGGTATTGGTAGTACTGCGGTGGTAAAACATTTTCCGTAATTTTGATATAAAATTAGATTGGAGCAGTGTTCTAAATAGCTAGTTATAGCTTTTTGGACCATAAAAGCGACGCTATAGGATAAAAATTCTTTGATTCAGTTACGACCGCTATAGCTGTAATAGCTTATCGCTATTACTTCTACGCGTTATTGCTGACCGCTATACTACATGGGCTTTTTTACTATTTATTTTTTGCAATTTGCATGGGTTTCTGTACTTTTGTTCCTATTTGTAATTTAGTCACTCATTTTATATCGGAAAATATTCAAATATTAATTCTTCCTTTTGCTTGCTCTTCGTTTAGTATTAAAATTATTACCCTTCGTTTCAATTAAAAGTTGATTTCGATTATCGTAATATGTAAAATAATCAAATAGGTACTGACTTCATTTTACTTGTAAAATTAATTACTCTTCTTCTATTATAATCTGTAATACCAGGCATGAACTCTTAAAGAATGTTATCTTGTATATTTTTTTTCTTATTTGCATAACTGAAAAAAATATAGACTTAGATTAGTTGTTATTTGATTGTTACCTCAATTCTCCAATGTTAATAAAAATGTTAATAATTAGTAAAAATATAGAGTATGATTTTTTTAAAAGAAAAAAAAAATGCTATGTACGATAGTTTCCGCTATAGCTATATTATTCATAATAGATTTTTTTTAGCCTCTCTGCGACGACGAGATAATCTCTATTTAAACCTTAGATTGGAGTCATAGTTTAATTTGATAAGTGTGGTGTCTCAGAATTTATAAAATTTATAAAGGCAGGTTAGGCTTATCAACGGTAAAAATGTGACCAAGGATGTAAATTGGTTGATATCAGGTCCATCAATTTATTTGCACGGGGGGGTGGAAAATATTAGAACAAAAGCGAAGGCTGCAAGTTGCATAAGCCTGCAACCTACATTGGAATTCATCTCAGGTTTATGTATTGTAAGGGTGTTTGTGTAAGATAGAATATACAAAGATTTATTAGAGCTTATACCTTGCTACACTAAAGAGTTGGAAGTTTTCATATACGGCGATTAAAATGTAGGCTCAAATGAATTTATTTTATCCAAATCTCTTGATGTACATTTGAGGTTGTTATTCATGTCAGTATGTCTAAGCAATTATTACTTACCTTTTTTTTATTTATGCAAGTATCTTGTATGAATTCATTATGGAGGTGGTCAGCTATGAGGTTATGCAGGTTCATTGTTTAGATTCTGGTCCATTTGGGTTTTGGGTTTGCTCAAGACTCAGCCAGAGAACCTCAATTGTCGATATGATTTGTAGTTATGGGGTTATGAGTAAGTACTTTGCTTAACAAAATGGAGATATGATTTGTAGTTCTCACCGTGCAGAAATGAGAAAATTCGTTAGTTTGTGCAGTAATGTTTAGACATCTATTTTGATAAGCATTCATATAAAATATGGGCTATATAAGCAAAGATATACCGGTGTATAAATTTTATATTTTAATATCCCCTGTATAAATTTGTTTATAGGATATTAGTGAGGGCATTTATTACTACAGGTGTTTTGAGATAAGGAAAGCTGGTTTAGTACAACTCGTCTCAAATCATATATACCGGTACAATACGGTACTGCACGATGTTACTGAAGTGACAAGGCTGGTTTATTGATGTTTTGGAAACATAGGCATCTTTCTTGATTACAACCCTAATTTAGATAATAGTACAATTACAAAAATTCCACTTCTTATTTAAATTGATTTTCTGAATTATATTGAATTGTCTTCCATTATATTCTGTATTTTACATATGCACACTACTTGTTATGAAATTTGTATTTATCCCTTTTTAAATATCTGTTTTATGCTGATATATATTTTAATTCTTGTCGTTTCTTATATTTTTTTTTGTTTTTTTAACTCTTCAGCTGAGTTTATCCTTATATTAATTCCATTATATTTTGTTATTCTTTTATCCTTATATTAAAAAAAAGTATTTCTTAACAATCAATTAAAAACGAGTGGGTATTTCTTAATCAGCTTCTTTAACAACCACAAAATAATTTAAGCTTTATATATAATTTTTATTAGCTGAAGAGTTAAGACAAAGGGCCCACATAATGAAGAATTCGGATCATCCCAGGTACCTGAATCAAGCAAATTACAAACAGACGGCTCAGATTAATTTTTTTAACTTGGCATAAATCTCAAAACGGACCACCCGGTTGACATTAACCAGGGGCATCCAGGATTTTCGTCGGGGGGGGGGGGGGCAAAAAAAATATCGAATCGGGTTTAAATCCATTAACCAATTAGGTACTCGACAAAAAACAATGTTTTAACTTATACTTTCCAATGTTTTGTCTTGTAATTTCTGATGCTCTGACTTATAATTCTAATTACCAATCAAAATTCAACAGATTTATTTCAATTTTAACTCTAAATTTAACTTGAATTACATAAACGTCCAGAGCGGAGCAAAAAAAATTCCAGGAGGAGCAAAGTCGACCGGAACTGATAAATTTCCACTAAAACTCAAAATCCAGGGAGGGCAGCTGCCCCGCCTGGAATACACTGGGTCCCCCCTGGATTCCACAACGTGTGGGTATTCTGCTAGTAGTAGAGGAAGTGTGTCAACTCATTCTTACAAAGGAAGATTAATTGTCCTCTTTCCAGTATTAGAGGCAAAAAAAATATACACATGCTAATCCGTCCTTAATTTTCACAGTAACCATTCCCTATCAGCACACCGATCACGATATCAGTAAAATGCAGCCCAGAAAAAGAAAGAAAAGTAAAATAGTAAAATATTGTAAGAAAATTAAGTATTAGCATTTTCAAACATCAAGGATAGATTGAACAATCTGTCATTATGCGCCAATGTAGACCAAACTATAATCCCAACTCAGAAGTTACTTGAGAGATATGAACAACAAATGTAATTTGATTTGCTATTATATCAAGTTCAAATATGCAAATGTCGCCTTTCTTCAGATTATTTTCTTCAATGAACTTTAATAAAGATGTGCCTTCAATGCTACTTTCACGGTTTCTCCTGAAGAAATAATTGACAGGCCAAGTGCTTTCGTTCTCCTTCCGACGGAGTATAAATGTTTGGCTTGCCTCCTGGATATGCGCAGACGAGAATTTTTTCGGTACAGTCTGATTTATAATTAGTACCACAAAATGAAGTTTATATTAGAACTAATTCACTGTATCTGAACTAATTATGCCAATTGCAATTCATAGTTGGTATTCAATGCTCGAGTTTGAATTTCTGGCAAATTAAATTTCAGGCAAATTAATCTATGCAAATTAATTAAATTTCTGGCACTCTGGCAATGTATATTTTTCATGAACAGTTTATTTTATAAGTATTGTTTTTCGCCTGTTGCCAATATAAAAAATGACCTGACATATATACAAAAATAAAAAATAAACTTACTATGCTAGGCCTTTTATGCAGATGGGTGTATTGTAAAATATGTAGAAAAGCTGGATTGCCGGCTCGAATTTCAAGTGCCAAATGGTTAGCTCTTGCCTTTTGTTCATCGCTCATTGCTTGCCAACGCCGTGAGCCACAGCTCACATAATCAATCGGCACACCACAATTAACTGTATTGTAGTTTCAAACATTAGTATTCAAACGACACAAAAAAAAAACGCTTTTGAAGATGAAAAACTATTCCAAGTTTTGAAATGGAAAGAGGTTTACTCTGGTTTTGACTTGAATGCTTCTTAGTAACGGTCATTGTATGGCTTTTGCCATTTTCCAGGAGTCCCAATTTTCTTCCAAGGTTAGCTTGGTACTCAATTACCAGCAAGCCACTGTTTCTTGCTTCTTCTAGTGTTTCCTCTTCCTGTCTATTCATGTTCTTCACAGGAGGAGATATTTCATATTTGCCCTCGCTTTCAAGGAATTCTTCTCTCTCTTCTGAGAGAAATTTGTGCACCTCTTCGCACGCTGCCTTTTCTTTTTCTTGGCAAAGGGAACCGCGATCGCTCTTTTTAAGCCGCTTCCTCAAAGGAAGGGAATTACGATTTTGACTCCTCGATCTCTTTCTTGAATGAGGTTTGGCACTTGTACCATTAATCTTAGTAAGGGTCATTGTTTCACTTGTGCCATTTTCCGGGAGTCCTGATTTTCTTCCAAGGTGAGCTTGGTACTCAATTACCAGCAAGCCACTGTTTCTTGCTTCTTCTAGTGTTTCCTCTTCCTGTCTGTTCATGTTCTTCACAGGAGGAGAGATTTCATATTTGCCCTCGCTTTCAAGGAATTCTTCTCTCTCTTCTGAGAGAACTTTGTGCACCTCTTTGCACGCTGTTTTTTCTTTTTCTTGGCAATGGGAACCACAATTGCTCTTTTTAAGCTGCTTCCTCAAAGGAAGGGAATTATGATTTTGACTCCTCGATCTCTTTCTTGAATGAGGTTTGGCACTTGTACCATTAATCTTGGAACTATAAGGTGGCATGATGCCTTCTTGAACTTTGTCATCATCTGCTTCCCCTTCAAAATCATCACATTTTTCCACCCCAGAGTTGAAGATCCGCACTTCAAATGTGGATCCGCTCACCAATTGAAAAAGCAAAATATCATTCTGTAATACATTATTAGAACTAGCAAAATTATTCCAGCCGGGCTCAAGTACAAGTTTGTCACCCGACCTGATAAGCCCAACATGCCATACATCACCACTTGAACATTTGAACTCGAGAATTTTGCCAACAAAATCTTTGAAACGCTTCGTGGCTTTCTCTGGCAAACACTGTAGGGTGTATAAAGAAGATATGAGAAGAAAATTTGAGAAAGCAATGAACCGAAATTTTTAATAATAGAAAATAAAATAAATTAATATCGATATTGAAGAACGATTTGGCAGAATTTTGAAATACAACAAAGACGTTATGGTCCGTAACGTCCATGAACCATAACAGCCAGATTAAACACAGCTTAACCACCGAAAAGAAAAAACACAGGCCGTTATGGTCCAGAACGGCCAGAGAGGCGAACGAAAAAAATAAATAAATACTGACCGTTATGGTCATTGACGACCAGGAAGAGCAGAAAAAAAATAAAAAAAAAATCAGACCGTTCGGAACCATCACGGTCGAAGTCCAGAGAAATTGAAAATAATTGATCTAGTTGGCGATGCAACAAAAGCTTGGATTAACTTAGATCTCCATATCGTCTCCTTGTTCTTTCCGTTGAATCACTGACAACCGGGCTCCATTGGGACCACTGTATTTGTAACCCCTTATGTCAGTGAGAAGGGATATTTTATTGGGTTCAATGTTTGATTGGATTATGAAATGATACAAAAGGCACAGATACAATGTTCAATATTTTATTGGGTTCAAGGTTCAATATTTTATTAGGTTCAAGGTTCAAGGTACAATGTTCAATATTTTATTGGATTCAATGTCTGATTGGATTATGAAATGATAAAAAGGCACGAAATCTTTTGACTTAATGAACGTTCCCAAATTATTTTTTTTATTTTTCTGCGCCTGACCGTTATGGTTCCGAATAGCTGGACTTTTTTTTTTTCTTCTCTTCCGGACCGTCATGGTTCCGAATGGCCAGTCTGTGTTCTAATCTCCGTTGTTAAGTGTTGTTAAGTTGGCCGTTATGGTCCGTAACGTCCTGTAAATGTTACGAACCATAACGTCTTTGTTACATTTCAAAAATCCGTCAAACCATTAGTCAATGTCAATATTAATTTATTTTTTCTATTAATAAAAATTTCGGAGCAATGAAGGGCTCACAAAAGGTGCTGTACGGAAGAAAAATAATTTCATGAGTTCCAATTTGTTGAGAATACCCTAGTAATATTTAACTTTTTCGTTAACGCTTGTCCAGTTCTTGCAAGTCCAAGTAAAAAAATTTGTTGTTGCAAGATTAAAAAAACAATATTTAATTCGGCAAGAAAAATTATGAGTTGGAGGAACAAAAGTAACTAGAAAAATTTATATGAAAAAGGAGAAAACGGACATGAAAAAAATATATCAAATAATTCACACCGCGCCGAAAGTTAAGTAAATTTTGACATTACCCGAACGTGGTGAACAAAGAACTTACCACGCTGTGCATGTAAAAACCCGTCATCTCTTTCAGAAAGTTCATTTTCGAGAAATATGTGCAACTGGAGTTGCAAGCAGTCTGCAGTTGCACCGTACGCTTCTCTATTGAAAGTAGTTCTACCTTGCACCGTCGCACCTCTATTACCCTACCAACCTCTAAATTTGTAAAAAGATAAAAATATAGAAAGCTCGAATTAATCTGATAACTTTTGCAGTTGCCTGGAGCGCAAAAATATCGTGCTCGCTGCTAATTTTAGAAACCTACTTCAATTAACAATATTACCGTATATAATTTGGTCGATATTTTTCTCCACGATTCGTTCTGCAATTTTAGGCCGGATGAATGGACATTTTATAGACAACAACAGAAAATAGACAAGTGCATTAATTTCTGGAAGGTTAAATGCATAAAGCAATTCGAATATTTACTTTGGGAAAAGACAAGTAATTGCATAGAAGGAAAGTATATAAGGAGTATCTTCTGAACAAGGAAATTATAATCATTTTTTTAGACGCTGCAACCGCCTTTGTATAACCTGAAATTAGGATGGCGATTAAGCCCAGGCTCGGCCCAAGAATGAAAATTTCGTTTCTGTATGAAATGAGTTTGTGGGTACCACTCCCCAGTGGTAGGCCCCAAACTGTCACACACTCACACGTGACAGCAGCCGAAAATTCTGCCAGAACGACACTTTCGTGCCAGCATTCATAAGTATTGGAAATTAGAAGTAATACTAATTTTTTCTTTAATGGCTTTATGTACATTGTCTGATTTTAGATTAGTTGCTTTTTTTAATGTTCGAACCTTTTTACGGCAATGTAAACGTCTTTTGTACCCAATTATGTTTCGCTCAATCAAATTGGCATGCCTTGACCTTCTACAAATGTGAAGAAATCGAAGAGGATTAATAGTGATATGATAGTGTAGTTAGGTCTATACACTTTTGACATATACTAATAATTAATCCGATTATATTGCTATAACATTAATAAGAATTAGTATACTTACCAATAGCTGCAGTTGAAACGAAATTCGGTGTGTAATATATTAGACAAATTATGGGAGCCAGTATCAGGAAAAAAATCAAAATCAAATGCTGTAAAGAACCAAAAGCAACACAGCTAAGTTTACTGATTACAGAAAACAAAGCCCAAAAAATGATAGAAAAATTTAGTCAATACACCTCTACAGAACCAATAAACCATATCTCATATTATCTTCCCAAAGAGCCCCTTTATACAGACAATAAAATACAAAGAAGCTCGCATGCAACAACCCACCGCATTCCATATACTCTCTCCAAAACTCTACACAATAACACAAACTAGGAAAATCATGCCAAGAATGAACAACTAAAACAAAACCCTAACACACTACTTTTTCCCTAACCCTCTGAAATTGCCAAGAGTGTCGTCTCACTTTCCATGAAGGAAGGTTGTAGAAACTTGGCCACAAAAGCCCACATGCGATACACATCCTCAAAGTTCGTCAGAAACCCTAACGAGGCAGTGACAACTTCAATCCGCATGATCACACTTTTACTATTCGACGTGTGGTCCACGGTCCTTATATGGTTGAGAAACCCTATCCCCAAAGAAATACCACTCTTCTCTGCCAACCTCAAAACTGTTTCAGGTTTGACAAATGACCCGTTTGAACCACTGCTACAATTTTTAACATTAAACGCTACAGAAGCCCCTCTCTCATACTTGATTTTTGGGCCATAGATGCACACAAGCGGGTCATCACCATCAACCCGCAATTGCAAGAGTGAGGTAACAAGCCAATTGATCAGGTACCGCAACCGAAGAGTGGTACGGTTGAGACCCATCAAGTCAACATGGTCAATGTGCCGACAAACAATCTCAGGCTCTCTCCGGCCTGATTCATCCAGGCCATCAAAATCCTCGCTCATGACATCATCACGACCATCCATCATACGTCCTGAGAAGAATGCCTCCTCTTCTAGGTTAAATGAAGCCCTAGGAGCGGGTCCCATCTCTCGTCGACCCAGTAACCTGAAATCCCCTTCATTTTCTCTTCTTATCGCACTCTCCTTCACTAAAGAACCCTGAGTTTGAAGTTGAAATTCTTCCTCTTCTTGAATTTCACCGAGTTGTTCAAAATTAGAATTAGTGGTACCACTGGCCCTGTTTACAACCGCACGATCTAAATCATGCGAAACTGACAACACTGCTTCATCAAAAGATACTACATGGCCATCATACAGTGGGCTTTTTGACACCTTACCATTTTTCTTCTTTGTAAGCCATGAAGGAGAGAAGGGAGACCCTAATTTGGGTTTAGGCAACTGACCTGAATGGTCTGTCTCAGACCGGTTTGGGCTTGGGCCCAAATCAACCCAAAATGAGCTTTCTGAGGACCCGTCTTCACTGAAAACAGGGCTCCGCATCACCTCACCCATGGATATACTCTCAGTCTCCTCAAGATTCATGCTGGCACCATCCTTGTCAGAGCAGCTGTCACGGGCAGCGCTAATATCAGATTCAAATACCTCTCTCACCTGAGATGAGGTGTATGCACCTGAGAAAGCTGGCAACTGGGACCCACACTTTTGTTCCAGTATCAACCCAGATTCATGTCCATTTGCCATTGGGACTTCTTCCTCAAGCTCAACCAATACATCAAGACCATCCACTGAGTCACTCAGATACTGGGGAAAGACAGGAACAAGTCTTACCATACCTGACCCAGCACAACCATTTAGGCTCTGCAAGCACCCAATAACCGATTTCTTAATCAGCAAGCACCCAAATCCAGTTGGGTCTGACCCAAAAACCCGATAAAATGAGGTAATGATAAAATCTGGCCTAAACAAAGACAACCCCAAGGAATCCATATCTTTCGGGCCGAGAGCACCTGCATCCAGTAGCACATGCCAATTATTCTGTTGCGCCAATGCCATCCATTGGTACGAGTATTTTGCACCAGTAACCCTGGACTGTGCAGGAAACACAAACAGACCTGTTTTCTGGTCCTTCTTCCTCCTTTTTTTAGTGACAATTGTTTTCCTTAATTCAGTTGAACAAAGTCGAAGAGTCGGCCATTTGAAATTTGCACTACAAACCTTGGCCCCTTTATCCTTTGCACATTGACCCATCCAGTTCACTGATTGGCTCTCGTGGTCAAACATGGTCAACAATTTCTTATTGGTCTGAAAAGGGTAGCACTCGGCCAATAGTTTGAAAGCAGAGCCCCGGCTTACAGTGAAAACCAACCCGTATTCATTTTCAGGCATGTTTAAAAAGTCCATTATGCGGGTTTTAATATCGTGCTCGACTGTTCCCACCTCGGGCCCACCATACAGAGCATGGTTGTTTAAATTTGCAGTGGTTATTTCTCTGAGTGTGAAGGAGGTGGATTCAAAATTTTCAAAACTTTGTGTATAGGAGAAGAGGCCATAGCCGCAATAGTCAAGGCATACCTTGGCCTCGTCAGAGAGGTGGGAGTATTCCTCTGAGCGGAGCTTGTCGATTTGGTCTGACGAGTGGTATTTCGGGTATATTGTGAGGAATTTCTCAAGGGCTTCTTCCATGCCCGGTATGGATCCTGGTGTGTGGAAGATTCGATCCGCAAGCAATGCTATTGACTGCAGGAAGTCCTTTTGGGCCTGGAGACGGGCAAGGGACCGCGAACGGCTTACAGTGGGGCCCGTTGCAGGGTCCTGGCCTGGATCAGTGTCAATCGCTTGGTATTTGGAGAGACACCCATCTTCAGATGCCTCTTCTAGAGCTTCACAGAGCTGGGTTTCTTGCACACGCCGGATTATTGATGGCCTGCGGCTGTGCGGCTCATAGTCTGGCTTTTTGTCAAGCAGGAGAGATGCACAATGGGACAGGGGTTTCCATAGAGAGAGATGCATCTGTATGGAAACAGTGATTATCGTTTGGGGTTGAAAAACTAGAAGGAAGCAAATGGGAACAATTTTTTTTTTTTTTTGGTTTTGTTTTAAAAGCTCCGAAATTCGGGGCTTTTTAAGTGTAGGTGTGAGAGCTTTCGCTTTTGGAGGTATAGGGATGGGAAAAAGGAGATTCAAAAATAGAGCAGATATTCTAAACTGAAAACAAAGAAAAAGAAAAGAAAAGAAAGATTAAGGAGCGCAGCTCAAATTAAAGCGGAACAAAGAGCACAACAGGAGAAAAAGAGAACTTGAACCTTTTCTCACTACTAATCACAAACAATAGTCCCTCTCAGCGGTTTCAAATCAAAGAACTCAAAATAGAAAGGACTTAAAAGCTTAAGTCCGTAGCCAACAAAAGATTACCCAAGCAAAATCGAAGGGCAAAAAAGAACAAGCGAAATCAATCCACTGAAAGAGATCAGAAGTGAGGCAAAGGTCAGACCTTCGCGGGTGATTGAAGAGAGAACTAAAACCCAGATCCCCAAATTTCGCTTAGATGCCACTCTCTCTCTCTCTCTCTCTCTCTAAACCAGCTCACCTGTAAGAAATTAAATGCTGGATATCATTTGCATTAACTATGGGGGTCAACCTCTCGCTGCCTCTCTCACGAGTGCATTAAATGACCCAACATCTCTCTTTGGATTTGGCGCTTTGCTCCAGTATAGCCTCCTCTTGGAGAGTAGAGTGAATGAGCATTTTAACTCCTCTAGAATCGTTTGCTCAAGAATCCGAGCATTCTACAATTTAGATCTCCAATAACTTGGTGGTTAAATGTACGAGTGTTAATGGCACTCTTTTATCTGTTTATCTGATTCGTACCGTATTCAATAAGACGGTATGAATAAGATTTTTTTCATTATCCAAAAGGAAAAGAATACACGTAAAGCTTATTCCGTATCCATTATCCAATCGGGTAATTATAAAAAAATATATATATTAATGAGCAATGAATGTTCATTCTCCAACTACTCTTGGTAGTTGCGATATACTTAATTAACCATTAAAACACGTAAATAAATTATAGCAAATTCTAATAAAGTTTAGACCTTTGAAACACGTATGTGTGTGTGTGTGAAATAAATGTGTTTTAATATTTATTTAGTGAATAATAAAAATAATTATTATATTATCATTATCCGTTATTAACCTGCTACCGTTTCGTTATCCGACAACCATAACGGGTAAGGATAGAATACGGATAAGATAATTCGTAGCGGGTAAGGATAGAGTACAGGTAATAACAACTTGTAACGGGTATTGTTACAAAAATATCTCCACCCAATCCTTATCGTACCTATTAACACCTCAAAATCTTTTGTCCTCAAGTAGATTTCATTTAATTTTAACGTCACGATAAAAATTAATATGGAGTAAATGTCCATTTTATCCAAATAATCATTGTTGAAAAGAACTTGATATATTTTGTGCAGAACTTGATCTTTTAAAAAATTAGTTATTAATAACAAGTAGAACTAGGGTGTTCCTAAGTTCACCAAACCCTCTTGTGAACTCAACTCTAAAATTTATTATATTAGCTTCAAATGATGAATCCAAACAGTTGAAATCCTTCTACCTTAGAAGTGATGCGTCTACATGCGAAAATTTTAAAATAATTTTGTATAGAGTCAAGTGATCAAAAGGCGTCCAAAAAATGAATGCATTAAAATTAATTTATAAACCTTCTAATTTTGACCACTTAACTTTATACTAAATTAATTCAAAACTTTAAACTTTTCACATGTAGGCGCATCACTCATAAGATAGAAGAATTTCAACGGTTTGGATTCGTCGTTTGAAGCCAATTCAATAGATTTTAGAGTTGAATTCACAAAGATGCTTGGTGAACTTAGGAACACTCTAGTTCTACTCATTAATAACTATGTAAAGCAACAAAACATATTATAGTAAACTAAAAAATTGTAAACACTATTTCGTAGGAGGATTGTAGAGGAGAAGGAATTGCCCACTAACATTTCTCCGTACTCTCCGTTTTATTTACTAGTGAGTGTAAAAAGCAAAATATGTCTCTAAGTAAAAGTAAAAACGAAAAAAAAGGGTGGTGTGGTGTGGTCATTGACTTGGATCAATTAAGAATACTATTAATGGCATGTAGTTGTTGTTTAAGAGCTTGCCACGTCAGTCCAATAGAGCAAGAACATTTTATTAACTTTTAGGTTAGTGGGGTATGTATGCTGCGTGTGGTGCTTCAGATATAGATGATGAGAGCCTTTGTAGACATGGATGTTGCAAGCTCGATTGTGAGCCCAGCAACAGATGGCAAAAGAACAAACCAACAACCACAAGTATGAGTAGGACCAAATGTTTCAGAACTTTGTTATTTGTGCAGGCACTGATATTTTCTTTTCTCCTCTTTCAAATAATTTTCACTAAATTACATTATTTGGCTATCCATCGTTTATGAGAATATGTATACATTGAGAACTGAGTAGGTTCGATGCCCATCGGATCTACTTTTAGGTTCAACGAGCATGATGACCGTCCGATCTAATTTAAAATTTATGCGCACGAAAATTGAAACAGACATGCACAAATTTTAAAGTGTTCTGCACAAATCTTAAAGCAAATCGACGGTGATTAAATCCATCGAGCCAAAGTAGGTCCGATGCCGCGCCACACACTATTTTGATTTGATTGGTAAAATATTTTTTGACGTTCTCAACGTGGAAAGCGCACTTGCCTAGTTTAACGGGACAAATAGTTCGTAGCAAAGCGATTAATGTGAATAACAAAGTAAATAAAATAATAATAAATCATTCAACATAAATAATAAAACATAACATTCAATAGTAACTTTCAAACATAAATAACAAATCGCTGATATAAATTTTGATATTAGTATCTTCATAATATTTTGTATGTTTTAATGTACTAAATTAGAATGTATTAATGTATTTTAAGATGAAATAAAGGTTTTTTTTTTTAATCTTAGATGAAATAAAGTTCAAGTACCTTTAAAACTGATGTAAGATTAAACCATCAAATTTGTTAGATTTTAGCATTTTTTTTTATCATTTCTACTTCACTTACAAACATTGAAAATGATATCAAATTGATATTTGTATTCAATATCACTCCATCTATTTAACTTTGTTACTATCAAATACTAATATTTATAGTATTGACTAAAACATGTAGCGGACGAAATTTTTTATAGCAGTACTGACAAATGAATTATTCGGGTTCGGTTCAGCGAGATCAAAAATTCGTGATTCGTGAATAATTCGGGTATAATTCGAGAATAATTCGGAATTATCTGGACCAGAGATCTCAGTCCTACAAGGAAACAAAAAAGAAAAAACCAAAAAAAAAATGTTCTAGAAAAATTCGGGAAAAATCACGAATAATTCGTAACATTCGGAAAAAGTTCGTAAAATTCGCATATTATTCAGAAATAATTCGGTCAAAGTTCGGTCAACCGAATAATTCGGCATTCGATTCGTCGTTATCAAAAAACAAATTATTTGCGAATAATTCACGAATTTTGTGATTATGCTAGAAACTAGCATTACCAAAAGACTTGCATGTTGAACCACACAATTCAAGATGCATGAGATCACAACCGAAGTGATTGCTCGGCTGAAGTCAAATGAATATTAGGTCCTCTGAACTAATATGGTATCTATGCCACAAAACCAGATCTCATTCGCAATTCGACTCTTCATTGTGTAATGAATCATTCTGCCATGACTCAATGAGCCACAACACGGATTTCATACAAATATACAATAGATAAAGAAGCAATTCTATCTGTATCAAAACCTAATTGATTGAGTTCATTTGCAACGCTAAAGCTACACCTACACTTGTACTGACAATTGCTTTTCATTGGCAAAGTGGAACAACCAATAATGTCTTTATACTTTTTTAGAGCTGCTTTTGGTGTTGGTCC
This sequence comes from Carex parvula, assembly GCA_025461045.1. Taxonomy (NCBI): domain Eukaryota; kingdom Viridiplantae; phylum Streptophyta; class Magnoliopsida; order Poales; family Cyperaceae; genus Carex; species Carex parvula. Next base: position 595,575 of record JAJGRW010000232.1, on the reverse strand, counting down.
GCTACAAACAAGAGCTTATCATTGCAGATATGGGTGCTAAAGTTGTTAATACGGAAAGAATGGATCCAATATTTGTGCTTTGAGTTAATTATGATTATAAGTTTTGATGTTACTTAGTAAGTCAAGATTTGAATTCAATTATAAAATATTCACAGTTGATTTTATTTATTTCTTAAATAATTCATTCGTGTCACAAATCGAAAATTTTGGAACATACTTTGCACAAGAATAAGAAAATGAAAAATAAACAATACTTATTATTTCAACACATTTCACGATATTTACTATTAAATTTGTACACACTATTTCCAATATTTGTGCTTTGAATTACTTATAATTATTAGTTAATTATGTTATATTTTTTGTTATTACTCAGTAACCAAAGATTTAAATTCAAATAGAACTATAAACAGTTGATTTTATTTTATTTCTAAAATAATATATTCTCGTCACAAATCGAAAATTTTGGAAAATAGTAGCGTACAAGATCAAGAAAATGAAAAATCATGCATTCAATGAGTATAATTGAAAGGAGACCGCAAGAATAAAAAATCACTTGATCACTTGATCTGAACATTCTGGATCATCCAAAAACAGCCTATCTAAAAAAATAGTAAAAAAATTCTTAAAAATGTAAAATTTGGTTTGCAAGTACATATTCATTTTATAATCATGTTGAACCGTTCGGATCGACCGTTAGAATTTTGAAAAGTCAATTTTGAGCCGTAGCACGAACCCAATCCATGCTATGCATAGCACCGTAGCCTCACTCATTTTTCATATTCCAACACATTTCAAAATATTTACTATTAAAATTTGTTATAATACTGAGTAATAATTTAAAAAGTACATTTAACGCAGAGGCAGAATTAAAAAAATATATATTGAAGAGACCGAAACATAAAATGCATAAAGTGTGACAATTGCACACATTATGAGGGGCTAAATCCTATAAACACTTTAAGAAAAACAATTAAATTAAATTAAATTTTAATATGCATAATTAAAATTTTAAAAATTATTGAGATAGTTAAGATCTCCATAGTCCAAATCAAACGGTAGGTCCATTCTTGATTTCATAGCTATATAATATCACTTGAGAGCAGGTCCAATGGGCATCGGACCTACTTTGGTTCAATGGGTTTAATCACCGTCAATTTGCTTTAAGATTCACACGGAACGTTTTAAACTTCGTGCGTGTATGTTTCAGTTTTTGTGTGCACAAATCTTAAATTAAATCAGACGGTCATCATGCTCGTTGAATTTAAAAGTAAGTCCGATGGACATCGGACCTACTCCGTTCTCGTATAATATAGACGTAAAATTAATTATTCTACATGTGAAAATTAAGGAGATTAGGTGTTCCGGCTCGTATAACTATGTCCAGCATGCATGACCCAACTTGAGCTGGATGAGCTACTCCCGAGTCCCGATAATATTTTTTAATTAATGAAATCAGTAAAACGCTAGTTTATTGTTAGACATTATCCAAACTACCTGCCTCCAAACAATTTGCCTTTTGTGATCTCAATTCTCATCTCACGAAGAACGTAGAAATTTCGTTCTCAGTAGTAGTTGGTTTCCTACTGAGTTGGTTTCCTTTTTTTCATAAAGAAGAAGGAATAGTTGTTCACAATGGTGATCTTAAATAATAATTTGAGTTCGATGTTCATGGAATATTTCAAATTTGAGTTTGATGGGTTTTGTGTCTGTCCAGTTCGCTTTAGAATACATGCATACGAATATTAAAGTAGTCGTGCTTGAGTATTAAAGCGGCATGTACAGATCCTAAAGCTGATAAGATGAAGTAGAACCCATCAGACTTAAATTTGAGTCTGATGGATGTCAGATCCAAATTATTCCCATGTTTTATATATCAATTTGTAAGACAGACAAAATGGTATCAAATTTTTTTGGTCATGTTTGGCAATGAAGTAAGAGGACCCCACACTTATGTTGTTAAATAAAAAGTAAAATAAAAAGAGTAAGATGGAGGAAGAGACGAGTTTATCTGAAATAAGTTATTTTTTCTCTTCAAATAAATTAACTTAATTCGTTTGTAGGATTTATTGTCGTAAATAAAATATTAATTTTCAACATTTTATTTCTTCATGTAAATTAATTTAAATCATAATTTAAATTGTTAAAGGATATATAATATGAGGAATAAAATGAAATGAGCGATGTAATCCTTCTTAAATTTAAGTGGCAATCAAACATATCCTTTGAACATGACTTTGAGAATGTAGTTGCATATTTTCAAATAAATGGCGTCAAGTAGTTCTCACCTTCTTTCGTTTGATAATTTAGAAATGAAAATAGGAAACAATAAAATTTAAAATTACAAACTCTCACAATAACAAAAATAGTGAGGCTAAACCAGGTACCCCTGTATTGTTAATATTTTTCTACTTAATACAATTGTTTATGGCACTTCGCCGCAAACTTAAAAAAAAAAATAGTGAGAATTTTTTACTTGCAACTGCAAGATTTTAGCCTTGATCGATAAAAAAAATTTAGGAAGTTTTTCTGTCACTTCTCTTATAATTAGTATTATAAAAAATAATATGCGCTTCGAGATAGGTCTTTTTCATTTTTTATTTTTAGAAATTAAAAAAATCAAATTATTATAAACATGACAGATTTTTATTTCAATCCCATCAGAGTATTTTTTTAAGACCAAATTAATAGTTCGATTACAGTGATTACTTGAAGTTGCAGTGTGTTATGGTTATAGAAATTCTTAAAACTATTGAAACCGAACCATTAATTCGATTATAGTAGAAGCTTTGAAAATTGAGTCTCCCTTGCTCTCTCCTCTCCTCTCCTTAAATTTTTTTTCTCTCTTAGGCTAATGGTATGTTTGGTTGTGGACTAAAGCTAAGGAGGCTTAAATTGATTATTCCAACTTAAGCCAGTCTAAATTATTATTATTTGGTTGAGGTCTAAAGTTAAATCATGACTTAACGTATTCCTTGTCTAGTTAGAGTTGGTGGAGGACTAAAGTTTTAGAAGTCAATGTTAGTTAATTATTAATAATAAGATACTAATTATATAATATTAATATATTAATAATAACTATACTATATTATAATATTATTATAATAATTATTTAATATATTAACAATATAAGATATTAATTATATAATTATATACTAATAATAATTATTAATAATTATATACTAATTATATACTAATAATATATTATTATAATCATTCAAGTTAGGCCATGACGTGTAATAAAATTAAATCACCATATGGAGTGGTTTAATTTAGGCCGGTCTAAAGATTGGCTTATGTCATCTTAGTCCGACTCAATTAATGCTTGTTTAGTGGAATATCGAGAACTAAACCTCTTATTCCACCTTTAGACCACAACCAAACATGAGGAATAAGAAGTGTGATCGTTAGTGTGTTATCTGTGGAAATTAATAGAATCGAAACATTTGATTTGGTCTAAATTGATTTTTAATTCGTAAAAATAAAAAAATGGATCTTTTTCATTAATTTATCCGAAATATGTTCCTGTTAGTTCGTCCGCATAATTAATGAATTAGAACCCCCCCCCCCCCCCCCTCTCATTCCAATTCGGATCTAGTGAAGTAACCCAATTCTTGGGTTTTGGATCGAGACCGTCTGATTCGAATCTGTGAAAATTCATCGGTGAAGTGAGCGCACACATCCCGACTATAAATTCGAATTCCGAGACGATCTCGAACGACGAATTTGAATCGGACGGTCTCAATCCAAAACCCAAAGATTGGATTACTTTAGGGGATCCGGACTCCTCTCATCCGGGAGTCCGGATCCCCTAAAGTAACCCAACTTTTGAGTTTAGACGTGTACGGTGCCTATTCGGTGGTAGCACAGGGGGCCAGTATTATTTGTGGGGTCCAGGTTCTTTAAGATTCGTGTTAGAGCACCTTGGACGGTTTGGATCAAAACTCAAAAATTGGGTTACTGCATTGGATCTGAATTCCTCATCCGGCCCGTTGCAATTGGAAGCAAAATCAATGACAACAAACCGTAAATTAAAGGTTCCGTAGAGCATAATATTAGTTACTGTGGTCACTTAAAAAAATAATATTATTGTGATTGCTTCCATGCTCATCATCAGTCAAATCATTAGTCATAACTGAAGTTGAATTTTTTCCTTCAACAGTTTTGATGTTTGGTTATTCAAATTGTAAAGTTCGAACAACGGGTTTTCCAACGAAGAGCATGTCCGAAAAGTGGGGCTGGCTTCAAAGGATTCTCTCTCGGCTTGTTGTCTTTCATTAGACCTTGGAATCAGTAATTAACATTTCTCTATTTGTTTGCATATCTTTGCTTATAGTTTGTGTCCATCTAATAAGAGCATTAATTGTGGCGTAGCCGTATGGTTTGGTGCGTTGAATGAATAATAAGACAAGACACTACGCTAGTATGTTGTCTTCACTTTGTTCAAGATCTAGATTTTAAAAGTTTGTTGTCTTCTCAAGTCAACAAATCCTGCTTTTCTTATCCGAAAATTCGTCCACGTCTAACGTGTCCTTTTATCCTCTGATTTTGAACGCTTATTTGACGCCATTTCTTAGTCTTTCACATCTTGTTTGTATGATTGTAATTAATATAATTAATTTTTTTTTTATTTGAGATGTAACGGATGGAAAAAAAAATTATTGAAAATATTTTCAAAATAAATGACACAAATATTCAATTTTATATCTTATATAATTCCCATTCAAATTTATTTGTCACAAACCTATAACAACTATCTAATTTTCATTGACCTTCTAAATTTTAATTAACCGGACAAGAAATAAGATGAAAAGAAAATTAAATTTATTTATTCTCATTAATCATTAAATATGAAGAAATTAAATATATTTATCTTTCTTTCTATTATATTCCATTCAATTTCCTTATATTTGTTACCTCCCCTCCCTTCCTCTACTCTTCATCCAAACAAGGTGTTAGGCGCAATTTTACAGAGGGTTTATTTGTTGCTAACGGATCAATATTGATTGTATTATTATATTTCTAGTTAAAGAACCTATTTTATTAATAAAATTATGATTGATTTTATTTTAGCAGTCTTCTTTTGTATGTCATTGCGCCGTATTTTATTGATAAAATTATGATTTTTTACATTTATTTCTTTCTTTTGTTCAGAAGATTTTCCATAAATCTGTTTGGTTATTTTCCAATAATGCAATTGTTATGTAAGTTTGATTAGTATAAATATCTGACTTTATAAAACTTGACACGTTATGTTTAAAGGCGACAATGGAAAATATCACAAACATTTCTATTTTATATTTGTTTTTGTTAAACTTATTTACCGCTTAAATTTTATTTTTTTCCTTCTTCTCATCACTTAGAACTCCTGTTTAGGTTTATCTTTTTATTTCTATATTTTTTCCTTTTTTACCCCTGTACACAGCACAAGGTTTCCACTCTCGAAAGTCTAGGATAGCTGTGTAGCGGTTTAGCCTCTTTATTATGGAAATAAGTAAATTGTGTTTTTTTTCTCAAATTTAATTTTCTATTGCTTACTTTCATATGATGTTATTTTGTTAACTATAATCTATGGTGTATATTGTTGGAAGTGCATATAATTGTCTTATTACTTTTATGCTCGAAAGACATATACGAAAAATAATTTAAAATCAAGAATGTTGAAAATTAGAAATAACAAAAATATGAGAAACTTAGTTGTAACAACTTCTTATGCATCCAATTTTTTTATTTTTTTCCAAAACAATTCAAGATTCGACATAATTAATCAAAGTAAATCATTGGTATTGAAAGTAGTATCTTTATTTTCTTCTAAAATTTCGTTCTTTTTTTTTGCAAAGATAATATTAATATACCATTATCAAATAAATCATAATCCTCCATAGCAACCAAATTGTTATGGTACAACAAAATTATTTTTTAATATATTGGAGTAATTATGGCGTACATTCATTTGATATTTTGAAATAATGAAAATGTTTAAATTAAAAAATTAAAATCATTTTGATCAATTTGAAATTCAATTAGTAGTTTATCACAAAGTCGTTAAAATTACGCCATTAAAACTTTAAAATTGTTAGATGGAGTGGTAATCATCATTCAAATTGGTTATAATACGATACATGTGATATTTACGAAATGAAAAATACATTTACAAATTTAGTTTTCTAATTTGACTAATGTATGATATTTTTCACAATATCAAATAGATATACTTTTCAAAGTATTTCATACTACGCAAGTGCAGGATGACTTGATTGTTATGAAGGTTATTGAATTATTTGATATTATTATATTAGTTTTCATGATAGATTATAGTTAACACAATAACACTGTATGAATGTAAGGCATAGAAAATTAAGTTTGAAACAAAAAGACAATTTACTTATTTCCATAAAAAAGGAGCTAAACCGCTGGGCAGCTATCCTATTAATTAGATAGTTTTTCTGGAAACAATTAATTAAGTTTAGAACAAAAAAAAATCAGGAAGCATTAATTAGGGGCAAAAGTGGTATAACGGTAAAAATTTGGATTGTGCCCTGAATATTTGAATACAAGCCCTGAGAATAGCGCTTCCCTTAATTTAAATGAGGATGTGACCCTTATTGTTTCTCAAAAGGCTCTTGTAAATATCTGGCGCGAATTTGGAAATAGCCGTGGGGAAGGCTCTTGAAAAAGTCAAATTAGAACGAGGGGGAAGAGATGAAAAAATAATGGGCCAAGAGCCCAAGAGAAAGTATATTGGGCCTGGTGAACAACAGAAGGGGAGCGCAGACAGATGGGCCCCGCATTGTCAGGGATGGGAAGGTCATCGTCATCTGTAGGATGATTTTTTTTTCTTCCAGTTTTTAGAGTATAGGAAATTATTATTTATTAGTAGAAAATAATAATAATTTAGAAAACGGATTCTAAAAGTAACTACATTATGTTGCATGAGGAAGAAACTTTTTATTGAAACTTCTACTTTGAAATTAGTAACTACATTAGGTTGCTTGAAGAAGAAACTTTTTATAAAAAAGGAATTTCATGTATATACTTAAAAAATCTTAAAATTACATAATTTTTAATTATAATATCATATTTATCCTTCTAAATTTTGAAAACCTCACAAATTTAACTAAATTATAATATTTTCCACTAAAACTCATTTTATATTATAAAGTTCTCATTTTATCAATTACTAAAACTAAAATAATATGTAGCACGAGTAATTAGTCTATTTATGAGGGAAAATGCTTTATTTTTCCAGTGACGTCACAAGTAGGAAAATAAACCGTTTGCCCTTACAAATTGATCAATTAGAATACTAAACATTTATTTTTCATAAGCTATATATTTTTAAAAAGTATAATAAAAACTTTATATTAAAAACACTTAAAAAAAAAACAATAAATTGATCAAAAATTTTAAATTTTAAAATTTCAAAATAGTTAAAGGACCTACATAAAAATTCTTTTTACAAACATCCTCTCCAGGGACAGTTTGGTCATCTCAACTTTAGCAGATGGCATCTTGGACCTTGGCATTCGGGACTACAATGTAGGATAACCCATTACAATAATATGGACTCTAACTGCCTCCGATAATATAAAATGATTGAAAAGGATCAAAATATAAGTTGTGTTGGTTGACCACTGGACCCTTCTTATCACTCCAACAAGATATTCACATGGCAAGAGATTCTTATCGGTTTAGAAAAGAAAAGTTGTTGACCTGGCTTCCCCGAGGAAGGATGCAGCAATCCTTTTCCCGGGATTCTTTGTTTCGCATTTCTTTATACCCTATTTAATAATTAGGAAGAAAATAAGTTTAAGTTGTGATCGATTTTTAAGTTCAATAATTAGGAAGAAAATAAGTTTAAGTTGGGATCGATTTTTTCGTGATATATTACGGGTCCATTATGGCACATTACATAACATGTGTTATGTAACGTGAGTACATGAGAATCAGGGAAGAAAATTAGTCTTAAGTTATGATTGATTTTTTCGCGATATATTACGGATCCGTTACGACACATTACGTAATATGTGTTATGTAATTCTAACGTGAGTACATGAGAATTAGGGAAGAAAATTAGTCAAAGTTATAATCGATTTCTTCGCGATATATTACGGGTCCATTATAGCACATTACGTAATATGTATTATGTAACGTGAGTACATGAGTCGTGTGTTTGATGTGTATTTTTGGTATATGATTTGATGGTCTATTTCGTACACTTTTTGCTTTAAATTGATAGAACTCTAAATAAGCAAACTTAAATTGAATTGCAAGCGCACAATCTATCCTTGTAGTAAATATGGGCGTCGATCCAAAGATAACGAGAAATATTACTTTTTACTAAATCTATTAATCCTAAAATAGTGCAAATAAAGTAAAAGGGGGGGGGGGGTTGTTGTAAAATTGGTTTTGTGTTCAATATCCGATTGAGAGTTGAATTTAAAGAAAACAATTTAAAACAAACAAATAAAAGAAGTTTGCGATTCAAATGAATAGGAGTCTAGAGGCTATCGGCATACAATCACTTGGTCAAATCCACACATAATTGGTTTCTAAATTCATATTTGTAATTATGGGGTTTCTAAGCTGTAAATATAAAAAAAAGATCACTTTCGTGAATTAATAACGTGTCTAGATAATTCGGATTTCACGATTAAGTCCTTCACTCTAGCTATCTAGACCATAAGCACATGTTAGCCTAATTTATCCCTAAATACCAATACTTCACGATTAAGTTCTTCATACCCATATTCGGTTCAATTCTAGGAGTCCCAATTAAATATGAGGTTTCACGATTAAGTCCTTCCCAATTATATTTCTCACAAGTTAATTTATCAATTCTTTTGTAGGGGTCCTAACATTGGTATCGCACAACAAAAAAAGAATCATGTCTGCCAGCTCAAACTTCTCGTAAAAGAAAATATATAGAGATTTATCTATTTACTAGCCAAAATATTATGATGTTGAAGTGCAAATGATAGCAACAATTTTGTTATATTTAAAAGTTATTTTGAATCATGGATAATCTTCTTGATTTGATCACTAGACAATGTTTTTGCAGTTTTTATAATTTTTAAACACCATTTTGAATTACAGATAATACAACTTAAATTATTGATGTTGATGTTATGTTGGTATGCATGATGCTTCCGTTATGTTAGTATAATGTTTTTTATAAAGTTATTAAGAACCTAAATGATCCTATTTATTGATTTGTGATAGAGTGAGCCTATGGTGCTATGCATAGCACGGATGGCTAGTGTACTACGGCTCAATATGGTACTTTTTAAAATCCTAACGGTCGATCCAACCGTTCAATGTGATAACCATATGAATATGTACTTGCAAACTAAATTTTATATTTTTTAGAATTTTTTTACTATTTTTTTAGATAGGTAGAATTTTGATGGTCCAGAATTTTCAGAAAACACTGATTTTTTCTACCTATCTAAAAAATAGTAAAAAAATTCGAAAAAATATAAAATTTAGTTTGCAAGTACATATTCATATGGTTATCACATTGAACGGTTGGATCGACCGTTAGGATTTTAAAAAGTACCATATTGAGCCGTAGTACACTAGCCATCCGTGCTATGCATAGCACCATAGGCTCACTCTTTGTGATATCAATGTGTTGTTGGATTGAGATCATAAAAATACAAAGTTGAAGAAGTAATTTTCAAGGGTCAGTGTGTAATTCTTTTTGTATATGAACAAGGGTCAAACTGAAAACAAAATCTTTTTGTTTTACTTGAATTTCAGCTTCTCGTAATTTACTTGAATTTCATAGTTTTCTTTTAGCATCAATTTTGTTTTGAGATCTTTTAGGAGATGGACGGTAAATTTGTCGAAGGAAACTATCAGGAAATAAAACCTTGAGAAACTGAAATTACAATCTCAAGTTTTACAGCTCTGACAGGTGGTGATATAGAGTTATCCGAATCGTATTCGAGACACCGTCTTTCAGTGTATTCCGTCTTTATCGTACAAAATAGAACTACAACAAAGATAATTTGGAATTGTCGTTTCTTACCAATGTTCTAAATAGCACGCTATAGCATTTTCTGACAAAAAAAGCTATGCCGCTATATGGCCATAGCGCTGTTTTTTCAGCCGTTCCGCTATGACGCGATAAACGCTATTTAAACCTTTGTTTCTTAGAGTACTATCATGGAAGCAACTAACGATAACTCCGCAATATCCAACACTTTGATCAGATTTAATCAATTGACATAAATGATAAAATGTTGAATGGGATATAAAGGAAAATTTATTGCATTGTTTTTTCTCGGATTCAAAATCAGAGAGAAGAAAGAGAGATTAATTAGATGAAATCTGTCACTAAAAAATAAACCGAGTCAGTCAGTTTTATAGAGAGATTGAGAGAGTTTGTAATTAAAATAGAGACCATAATGAAAATTCAATTAGAAAAAGAAACGCATCTTTTGGACTTATTTACCAAAGAGTGCTACCGTTTTCAAACAATAATAAAAGATATTATTTATTAAGGAATAAATGATGGTCATTAATTAGAAAATAAATATAATGATTTAATAATACAGAGAGAACAGTGAGTGCCCAGGCGCCTCTCCACTTCTCCAGTGATGGCGCATCAGATAAATTTATTTTATGATAACCATTCCAGCTAATTAACAAGCAGGCACCAGTGGTCTAGTGGTAGAATAGTACCCTGCCACGGTACAGACCCGGGTTCGATTCCCGGCTGGTGCAGTCGTTTTATGTTTTTCCTATTTTTACCTGTGTATATTTATTCACAATTAATAAAGTTAAGTAAACATATTTACCTGTCGTATAATGGCAATTATGTACCGGTTGCTGGACTTGCTGATTTTCAAAAACCAGCAAGGCCCTATAGACAATTAGGTTTAAACTTCAAATGCCGAAATAAAGAAGAGATCAAGTACAAAAAACGAAAATTCTAACAACCAAGCCAGCAAACAAGCAACTCAGGAGGATCTCGTATCAAATTATTGTATAATATCAAGCAACCAATAAATCTGAAAATATTTTAAATTCTGCCCGAACAATTTATAGGATTTTTTTTTTTTCAAAATCTGAAAAATGAAATAGAAATAATATATCCGAAGGTCGAGAGTTCGAGATCCTCTCACGACTTCGCAGCTTGTGCGAAGCTTTTCAAAAAAAAAAAATAGAATAATTCTAAAAACCTAATAAGTACGAAGGAAAATTATTCTGTTTTGCAATGAAGCAACTTAGGGAAAAATGTTTACCGGAAAATTCATAGTTTTCTTCATTTTGCATGCACTGAATCAAACAGGTCCTGTATGAAAAGTAATGACATTTGTTGCATCTTTTACTGCTCAAATAATGTGAATTGTTTTTATCTCTCTGGCTTCAGTTGAATTAGGGAACTGCACTCACTATTGAGCATTAATATTTCTTGTCTAAAATTTAGATAGGTTATCGACAAGACGACAACCAGACCAATTAAATCTTAGTTTTGTCTTGTGGGTCCGCTATCATTGACGGGCTAAATAGCGTGCAAGCAACTTTTGCATGTTTTCCCTTTTTATATTTCCTGTATCTCTAATTTCTCGTCTCAAATATTCACATATGAGAAATATGAAATATGTGTACCGATCTTGTTCGGTCAGGTTGAGATAAAATGGTAAATAAACAGAAATTTCTGATTTTCTATTTTTCTAAGATTATGAATAACATAATTTGATCTGAACCCGGCCGGATACTTTCTTCAACATCCCGCCCATATTTGCTCTATTTTACACTTTTTACTTAACAACATGAACATTTCTCAAGCTCAGCCCATTTAGAACTTTTCAACGCTCAGTCCAGCAATTGGGTTTAGATTCTTTTCAATTGGTCTTATTATAAGGCCACAATGTGTCTAGTCCTTGATTGAGTCTGGCCAGGCCTTTGGCCCAGGATTTTTAACCATTTAAATCTACAGGACTGGTTAATTTATATGATATGAAAGCATTTTTAACCATTTAGGAAACATTTAATCAAGGACTATAAGTACACATTCTAGACTATAAGTAAACATTTAATCAAGGACTATAACAAAATGGTTAAAAATTAATCAAGGACTATAAGTACACATTCTTGAGTTCATATCGAACAAGTTTTTCAATTAGGAAACATTTAATTAATATTTAATGTTTCTTTAACATTTTTCTGCGTATTGTGCTCATGTTGATAAGATGAAGTGATAATTAAACGACCCCTCCTTCACAGATTTGTTTGAAAGCATACAGCGCTACAGAGGATAAGACCATGCGTACAGCACCCAATATTGAAGAAATAAACATAACGAATCTATTCAAATTTGTAACCAGCTCAATAGATCCAAAAATACGACACTGCGCATGAAGGACTTATAATACTGTATATGATCTATATATGATGCATGCAGCAGCATTACAGCATGCTGCATATATGCGTGCATGCATGCATGCTCCCCGACCCGCTAGCTGCGCCATGCACTGACATTTGTACATTACCAATTTATGTCGCTCTCCTTTTCTCACCTAAATGGAGACATCCATTTTTACAAATAACAAATTCAAGACCCCACCAAAAACTTTAGTCAACAACATTACTCACAATAAAAAAAAAAAAACGTTACTAACTAACATGGTAGATCAAGGTCATAGTTAATAATCGGTACAAATAACATTGTAGCATATATTTGTAACATATCAAAGTCATAATAAGAGCAGCCGCATATGCGGTCCTTTACTAGTTGCTTTCAAATCTTAAAAAATGCTCAAAAAGAATTACGTATGTGGTAAAGAGTACAAACTACTAAGCTAGAACATCCTTGTATTATAAATTAATTTTATTTTATGTATATTCTTTTAACAACTCATAGTAAGACCGCATATGTACTTCCGCATTAAAATCTACATATGCAGTATGCAGTGACTTTCCGTATGCACGAAAAAACCGCATTTAAAAATAATGCATAAAAATATCAAGGCCATAGTAACATAACTCTTAATTTATAATCAATAATAATATACACAAATAGAATATTTAAAAGATGTAAAATAAAATTGTGGGAATGGTAAAGACATTAGACATTAGAGAACAACGTATAAGAAGTATGGAAATACGCAGTGCAATTCTTTTGTAAATAAAAATTTGATCCAACTAGAATTAGAATTATGCAATACATCACTTATAAATTTAAAGAAACTCTTTCTTTTCGATCTTAGAGATTTTCGAAGATCTTTTAGGTCCAAATTCAAAAAGTGCTAACTGTCACCAACACAGACAAATAATGTATTTAATGTTAACCTCATTTTGTTCATATAAATGAAACAAACATTTTAGAATCAGATTTGATCTAACTTCAAATTTAAGTCACAAATTTTTTAAATAATTGTTAACATGAGTAAAGTTGGAAATCAAGCTACCCAATTATTTAATATTCACAAAAAAATTTCTATCCGGATTTCGAATCTCCGACCTCCCACACAAAAAATATTGCCAATGACACTAGCTCAAAAACTACGTACCGAATATCATTATAAATATTTCAACAAAGTGGAATAAAAATTTAATATTATCTTAATAAGAGTGACCGTATAGAACCTTACCGAATTAATTTATTTGTTCAATTAAATTGATTCATATGAGACATAATTAAAAATGTAAATTATCCGGTTAACATCGCAAATGAAACTCCATGGTCTTCCTGCAAAACAACAAATAATTAAATAAAAAATCATATAATCCAAAATAATAATAATAATTAGAGTAGAACTAGGGTGTTCCTAAGTTCACCAAACTTCTTTGTGAACTCAACTCTAAAATCTATTGAATTAGCTTCAAACGACGAATTCAAACCGTTGAAATCCTTCTACCTTAGAAGTGATGCATCTACATGCGAAAATTTTAAAATTTTAAAATAATTTTGTATAGAGTCAAGTGGTCAAAAGGCGTCCAAAAAATGAATGCATTAAAATTAATTTATAAACCTTCTAATTTTGACTACTTAACTTATACTAAATTAATTCGAAACTTTAAAATTTTCACATGTAGACGCATCACTCATAAGATAGAAAGATTTTAGCAGTTCGAATTCGTCATTTGAAACCAATTCGATAGATTTTAAAGTTAAATTCAGAAAAAGACTTGATGAACTTAGGAACACTCTAGTTCTACTCATAATAATTAAATAAAAGGCCCTGCAAAGACTATTTGATTACCCCTGGCCTTGTGAAAATGGGAATTCATATCACCGACGGTATCGTAAAAGGGAATCTTTTACAATTACTTGATCTGGACCGTTCTTTTTAACTTGGCACGAATCTCAAAGCCCAATAACACTGCCCCCTCAGTCAGCCCGAGTTCAAACCGGCTGAGAGTTAATCTCAACCGTCAATAGCTAATTGTAAAAGGGAATCTTTTACGGTACCGTCGAGGTATGGACTCGTAAAAATGGAACATAGCCACGGCAATCAACTGGAGTTTAAACCCAAAACAAAGTTTCAATTAGACTGGCCGACACGTGTCCAGTCGCAATCGCTCCTGCTCCCTGTCCGAAGGCCACGACATTACAAGCCCCGGCATTGACTGCTTCAGACGGGTACAGACCGGACCCACCAGCCGGTCTGGTTCAGGTAAGGTTTCTTCCCTCGGGAACCGTTCTGCTTAGTGGCGGTTCAACCGAGAGGCTCGTGAGATACAGTGCGCCTCTACAACTGTACCTCGACTACTACTACACAATACTACTATACACTGGATTTTTCGCACCGTACCGTACTGTACCGGTCTCTCTGTGTAGCTCTGATGAGGTGCTCTTGTTAGAGTGGCGACGCCAACAAAAGGATAGCCATTGTAGGCCCCCTCACTTCCGATGATCAATTTGGAAGCATTGCGATATATCACAATGGCATCAATTAAAAAAAAAATCTCATCCGTATTTAAAATTTCATCTTACACAATTTCTCTTCAGCCTGAAACTGATTTTTAATCCGAAAATGTGTATATAGTTCAAAGAGATGGATGCCAAAGTTTAGAACACTTTATCGCTATACTTTTCCCTTTCTTCTTAAAAACAGAATTCACTTTTGTTGTTCAGTTTAGAACTTTCTGCGGCTCTGCGTTTAAAAGGATAGAATTTGTATTGCCGAAAACATCACGCAAATTCCAATTAAAAAAAAATTATTGTTAATTTCTGAATGTGCTTAAAAAAGTATTTTCATTTTATTTCATGCTATTATCTTTCTCCAAAAAATATTTCGTAATACTATCTGAATTTTATTCTTTTTACCATGCATAATCATATAGTAACTAGGATTATTTTAGGCTTCACCTCGGTAATGAAATACGTATTTTATATATGTTTGGATCAATAAAAGTATCAATAAATATTGTAATAGATGTAAAATCTATTAAAAATTGGACTTGTTTTGTTTGTAAACACGAGATATTTTTTTGAAATATACTTAATTAACTTAGTCTAGAAGAGTAATTATAAGGTACATCCAACTTCTATGGTGTATTCAACTGATATTATAAAATAATTATTTTTAACTGTTTGACTTTATATTAAAATTTATAAATTTTATTTGTAAATACATAATTTATGAAGTAAATTGATTTTAACGTTTTGAATTTGTTATTTGAAATCAATTCATAAATTTTAGAATTAAACTCACCAAGAAACATAGTGAGCTTAAAAACATCCAAATTCTAATGGCATAACAAAATTCGATGCACGCATTGTACATGATATACTTCTAAAACATGGAAAATTGGCTTCAGAAAATTAATACAATAACATTGATTTGTTTCAACAACTTGAATTCAATGTTTGAAACCAGTTCAACAAATTTTAAGGTCAAGCGCACGAAGAAGTTTGATGAGCGTAAGAGCATTTATTTTCTAATGACATAACAAAATTCAATTTGATGATCTTAAGAACACCTAAATTCTAATGACATAACAAAATTCGATAGTCAGAAAAAAAAAATGACCAGGAAACAAGAAGCAATGTATGGGAATCAAAATTGTATAAATCAGTGGAAACCAATCGGAGTTCGGAGTTCGCAATTTTTTATTCGTAACATTAAAAAAACAATAAAATGAATAATATTTCTTTCTTAATTGTTTAAGAATTTTCAAAAACCGCATGACCGAAATGAATTGTGAGTTGTGACAAAACATATTGTTCAGATTATAACCTCGACGAAACCTACTGTTCACAAATTTGAATTGAATTGTGATGTCTTATTATTACATTGCAAATTTGGACATAACATTTCGTGGTGATTGGAGTCTGAACGGTGCGTTTCGTTGGTTGAATGACTGATACACTATATGACGATAAATTTACAGAAATCCATACCACGAGTGTGCATTGGAATTGTTACGAGTCTATTGTATTATGAGAATAATTGCGAGAAAATTTAATTTAAGTTTTTCATGCAATTTTTATAAAAGACTCGTTATCAATATTAATTTTCTGATTAATAGTTATTGATATTTTTATCAATTCTAATAAACTTAAGTCTAATAATAATTAGTATATAATAAATTTAGGAAAACTAAAATTAAATATGTAAGTGTCGATGAAAAAATAATTTACATATTAAACTATTGATACTTCATTTCCAAAAAATAATAAAACAAATTGAGAACAACTAGTTAAAATAATGAATTATTTAAAAATTAAGACATAAATTTAAATTACTTTGAAACTTTCCACATACTTCACAAGCCCTTGGAAAAAAAAAATTGATCCAAGCTAATTTTTTTTCCGTCGTTTTAAACTTTGATGGGAATAGGCCTCAATATAAATTAGAAAAAAAAAAACTCACAAAATATATCATGAGAAAATTATTAATAATTGGTTCAAAATCACACGTAAGCTTGTGGAATTGTGTTTTATCGAGAATTAGTTTTTGAGCTAGCGGCAAAGACAATGCCGGAGGATAGTCGGCCCACACCTTGAATTTTGAATTTTTATAGAAATATATAGGTCCGGACCGAGTTTCCTCCCCCCGGAATTTTTTTGGCCTTCCTCTGGAATCTTAATTTGAAATTTGAGTTAAATTTTGGATAAAAATTAAAATAAATTATTTTAATTATGATTGATAATTAGAATTAAAAGTTAGAGTATTGAAAATTATAAGTCGGAGCATTAGAAATTTTAAGTCAAAACATTTTTATCTAGTATCCAATTAGCTAATGAATTTGAACCTAATTAGCTATTTAAATTCGATTCGCTATCTTTTTACCCCCTCCCCTTTGGCGGAAATACTGAATCCGCCCCTGGACAATGCTCCGATGGAGATTGCAGGTTCGAAATCTGAATAAAATAATTATTTATGAATATTAAATAGTTAGGTAGCTTGACATTCAGCTTTTGTGTTTATTCGAACAGAGCTTTAAGTGTGAACTAAGATACTCAATTACTTCTTATCTAGAGAAATAATCTTGTAATTTTAATGGTATTTGTTTGGGATAAGTGTTCATCAGATAAATCCAGAAGGATCTAAGACTGAACAGATATCAAAATATGGAGAACAGGTGTGGTGCCATGCCGCCGTCAAATGGAATTTTTTTTGATGAAAAATAGGGATCGAGTCCTTATTTGTTTCATTGATGGTAGGTTTCAATCTGAAACCTTGAGGTTACAAAAGATATTCAACTTGGTTGAATATATATGAAAAGAGCAAAAAAACCAAGATAAAAAAACAAAACAAAACAAAACAAAAAAACAGATAGAAGATTGAGTTCATCTCAAACAAAATAAAGAAAAGGAAAAAAGACTATTTATAGAGTGTAACTGTCGAAGGTGAAACCAGCTTGTTTTCCATAAAAGAGTTCTTTTAATGAAGGTATAGCCATTGCTCTTTGACTTCTCTTGTGATCTGTTGTGAGTTTTTCATCTCATTTCTAAAAATTCGTGTGCATCGTTCTCTCCAACATATAAACATTGTCATTAGTACCATCTCCCTTGTTTGTACATCTTGTTTGCTATCCACTATCCAGTACTGTGCCTGAGTTTCCTTAAACATCTCCTTCCAGTTGTATGCCGGTATATTAAAAGCATCCTCCAAGTTGCGGTATATTGCCAGTATGAAAGGACATTCCGAAAAAAGATGAGAAATTGTTTCTTCAACTCTGCAGCACATTACACACCTGCTCGGCATGTTCCAACCCCTTTTTGCCAAATTTTCAGAAGTCAGTATTTTCCCATGATAGGAGAGCCATGAGAAGACCTTCATTCTTGGAGGGACCTTCATTTTCCAAATTTTGTATATCCCCATTTTAATTCTTGGTTCATCTTTCAAACCCTGATATGCCGACTTGACAGAGAAAACCCCCGAAGCTTCTCTCCCCCATCTGACTTTGTCATCTGCTGTTCTTAGAATTCTTATGTTGTCTATGATTCTTTGAATAGACTCCAACTGATTTGCCAGTTCCACTGGATCCAGAGCATTAAACATATCCAGTACACATTGTGTCTGAAAAGCCTCTTGCAGAGACAATTCAGTGTCCTTTGCCACTTCAAATAGATCTGGAAATCTATATTTAAGTATCCCATGCCCCCAGTTCTGATGCCAAAATTTTATTCTTGTACCTTTCCCTACTTCCCATATCATGTTACTATCACCAAAGACTCTAGCTTTTTTCAAAATATGTTCGAAAAAATGGCAAGGAGGTGTATCACTTTGCCTTCTAAACTCATAGGATAGCTGTATGACATTCTTCCACAGTCTCATTTCCGGTTGGCACCAGTACCAATACCATTTCATCAATAAGGCTTCATTGAAAAGTTGGATGTCAATTACTCCTAATCCGCCATTTTTTTTTGGTTTGCACACTAACTCCCAATTAGCCAAGGGAAAACCTTTTCCTTCTCCATTGTTTTTTTTCCAAAGAAAATCTCTTCTCATCTTGTCAATTGTTTCAATTACCCAAACTGGAAGTTTGAAAACTGACATAAAATACGTTGGAATGGATGAGAGGACCGAGTTAATTAACACAATCCTGCCGGCAATAGAAAGCATCTTGGCCGCCCAACCTTGCAGCCTACCAGTAAATTTTTGGATTAAAGGAAAATAGGCTGATTTTGGCAGTCTCTTAATTGATAAAGGCAGGCCCAAATAAGTGAAAGGAAAATGTCCTTTTTTACATCCAAGCACATCTATCAATTGTTGGTTGTACTGTGTATCTTCTCTTGTTAACAGTAGTTCCGATTTCTCCATGTTGACAGCCAGTCCAGATATTTTTTGAAAGACCAGTAGTAGAATTTTCAAAGCTTGTATTTGGCCAAGTTCTGGTTTTAGGAAGAAAAGGGAGTCATCCGCATATAAGAGACACGGTTTCATTCCCTCAAACGGTAATCTCCATGTGCCAGCAGTTACCAGTTTTTCTAACCACCGTGGAATGAAGTCAATGCCTAGGATAAAGAGCAAAGGGGATAAGGGGTCGCCTTGACGTACCCCTCTTTTCAAATTAATCCTCTTTCCGAGTAAGCCATTTATTATTATTTGAGAACTTCCCCTTAGTACACAGTTTCTAACCCATTCAATCCATTTTGAAGGTAGGCCTAAGCTTGCCATGACTTTGCACAAAAATTCCCAATTCATTGTGTCAAAAGCTTTGTGTATGTCAGCCTTGAAAAGAGCAAGAGATATGTTGTTGTCCTTTGCTAAATGGAGAATCTGCTGAGCATATAGAAAGCCTTCAGTAATTTGTCTGCCTTTGACAAAACCTGTTTGATTTTCTTTGATCAAATGATGGATGTGTGGTTGTAGTCTATTAGCTAGGATTTTAGAGACAATTCTCTGAATGCCATGCAATAGACTGATGGGTCTGAAATCCTTTGGTGAAGTAGCTTCTTCTTTTTTAGGGATGAGGACAATGTATGAAGTGTTTAGATTGTCCAGGTTGCTGTTCTCCTCTAAAACCTTGGTGATTACTCTATGCAGATCAGCTATCAAAATGTCTTTGAACTCTTTGAAGAATTCGCCTGTAAATCCATCTGGTCCAGGGCTCTTGTTGGCTGGCCATTCACCAATTACTTTCTGAATTTCCTCAATTGTTACTAACTGTTCCAGTTCCTGAAGATTATGAGTTGGTTCATATAATTGCCCCCATGATATGTCAGGCATTCGCTCAGAAGAAGAACCCATTAATTTAGTGTAAAAGTTCCAGAAAGACCCTGCTTTACCAGATTGAGATCTATGCGTCTGGCCCTCATATTCTACCAATTGGATTGCATTAGTTCTCTTCCTTGAGGTTGCTAAAGAGTGAAAATATCTTGTATTTCTATCTCCCTGCACTTCCCATTTTATCTTAGCCCTTTGTCTCCAATTATCCTCTTCCACTTCTGATAATTCTGCATATCTTTTTTTGACCATTATATGCACCCATTTTTCTAATTGTGTGATGCTCCTTGTCTCCTCAACTTTTCCTAACCAATCCATATAGTCTCTACATACTGTAATCTGCATTTTTGCATTACCCATTTGTTGTCTTGTCCAGCTTCTGATATGTTTGTGCAGTTTTAAAAATTTTGCATGAAGATCTTCTGGGGTTATGGCTATCTCCATTAAGTTCCACTGTTCTCTGACAAAGGCCTTGAATTGTTGTGAGCGCAGCCAGCAATTTTCAAATCGAAAAAATACTGTTTTCTTAAACCTTGTGTTTGCTGTGTATATGAGAGGAGTGTGGTCAGAAGATGTATTTGCAACAGCTTCTTGCGTTGAGTTTGGATACGATTGATTCCAAGATGTAGAGATTAAGACCCTGTCTAGCCTTGCCATGGTTGGTTGTTGTCTTGTACTTGACCAAGTGTAGCTTCTACCTTTTAAGGGTAAATTAATAAGGTCCAGATCCTGAATTAAATCGACAAATTTCATGGACTCCCTCCAATTGCTGTTGTTCAGATTTGATCTATCTTCTCTTAGTAGTGTGACATTGAAGTCCCCGCAAAGTATCCAGGGAGTATCATCTAGAGGCTTAACACTCTGTAATTCTTGAAAGAATTCTCTTCTTTTCGATGTTGTATTTGGCCCATATACTGAAGTCAGTTGTAAATGGTCTCCACTATTTTTCAAGAGCACTGATATTGTGTATACCCCCTTATAAACATCAATTTTCTGAAATCTTTGTCCATTCCAGGCAATCAAAATACCTCCTTTAGTACCTCTTGCCTCCAAAAACTCAAAATCTTTTAGTCTTTTCCCACAACTCTGCCTTACAATCAGCTCTGTGATCTGTTCCATCTTTGTCTCTTGAAAACTAACAAAATCAGGTTTTTCCAATAAAACTGTTTGCCTGACAGCCAACCTTTTCCTTTTCTCATTCAACCCCCTGACATTCCAGGTTAATAATTTAAATTTGGAGACTTGATCCATTAGAAACATGCTTTCCATCACAAAAAACAGACTGATACAAGAACCATTTAGAGATTGGTTCTGAGACCCAACTACTTGCTTTCATGAAAAATCCCCACTGCCACTTACAAAAAGCCTTACGAGCTGCTCCAGCTATTCTGGTAGCAATACCCCTTAAAATAAAATTATAACTTAGATTCATTAAAAAACTGAGAACATTCTTGAGACACAAGCACACAGAAACACAATCAGACCATTACCACCTTGGCAACCTCATCCTCAATCGTCCCCTTGACTTCAACTCCTGCCAGCTTGATAACCATCCCTGCCTGAGTCATGCTCAATGGACTGAGAGACTCCTGATAATCCATCTTGACCATTTTCACCTTGGCCGGCTTCCTGCCCCTGTTGCTCTTGCCAGCACCTATCTTTTTACCTCCCTCTCTGTATTTCTTCTCCAGCCTTGGGCTTCTTCGGACTTTGAGGCTTTCATTTGCACATCTGGTCTTCTTTTTAGCCTCCTTGACTGTTGGGCTTAGGCGATAGATTGGTAACTCAAAGCCCGGCGGTGGCCCTTCAATATTTCCTTCAATAGTGTCATTCTTGTATATCGGGAGCTCAAAACCCGGGGGTGGGCCTTGAATATCGTCAATAGCATGGGCCTCATTTTCATGTACTGAGTTGAGCTCAGTCAGCACCAAAGTTTGGTTTGTGTTGTATTCCTTTCCCAGTCCATTGTCATTGCAGATTTGAATCTCCCTCCCATGCACCATGTGACATATTTTCGCAAACAGAGGTCCAGAGAAAAATTTGAGACCATTGAAAACAGTCTGATGAGGTAACTGAATATCTGGTCTGAGAAGATTGAAATTAAAGAGACTCAGACCAGAGTCAGCCAATACCTTTGCTCTGTCCAGAGTCATTACAATTTTGCTTGGGACTATCATCTCAGGAGTAGTCAATGGAGGGACATACTCTATAATCTGCATCTGTTCTGGTCTCTCCTTTTGTTGTTCTTCCTGAGGTGTCTCCTTCAGAGTCCCTACCTCTATCAAGGCCCGTTTCAAGTTCTGTAACCAGTCCTGCATCCATGTCTGCGCCGATCTTGTTCTATTAGAACCCGAGCTGGAAAGGGCCATGTCGTCTCTATGGTCTCTATTGCCATCATTGCCTCTGTGTCCCCCTCCGTCATAGTTTGATGGCCCCCTTCTTCCCCTTCCTCTCTGTTGGCCTCCTCTGCTATCGCCTGCTGTACTGCGCCTTTGGTTCGGTGGTGGAGGTCTTTCATTCATCAGCCAACCATCTATCTCCACCCTTACTTCTTTTTCATAGGGGTTAACTATAAATTGGAGATGAAATGGTATTTCTTCTGGACTTTTAGTGGCTATCAACATTGTGAGGTATTCATAATTCCCATTTGTAAAATAGGGTGCCACTCTTAAGGGGTAACCAAAGCCTGATACTAGAGTAAGCATATCCGCTCTGTTCCAGTGTTGCAGAGGAACCCCATAAACCCTAATTCTTACTCGTGCACACAGTGGGTCGAAAGCCATTTGTAACTGAGGATAATAAGGATGCAGAGTGATGTTGATATTGTTACCGATGTAGAAATTTGCCTGTGTGATGGCCGCCTCTGCCATATCAGCATCCGGAAAAATGATGAGCAGGTCACCAAAATCCTCATGAATCGTGAAAACTTCGAAGTCTCTGGGGTCCCTTCTGAAATCCCTAGCCATGCAATTTGCAATCCGACGCTTTACAGCCGGATCTGATGCACCCGGTCCTGCAAAAACGAAGGCTGCATTTTCCAGAAAGCGATTAGCTGGAGCTAGCCCTTCCCTTGGAGCTAGATAGACGTTCAGAGAGTGTGGCCTTCGTTGCCAAAGTTCTGCTGGGGATCGCATTGGCATTGTCATCCAGTTCCTTGGTGCATCCATGTGGGGATTCCTTGGCATCTCCATGAATGGTTGAGTAGCTGTGGTACGTGGTTTTAGAACTGGTGGGATTGGTGTTTGGACTGGTGGGATTGGTGTTTGGACTGGTGGAACTGGTGGTATCTCCTTGTTGTGCTGTGGAAGATTGTTGTTGTTCTGATTAGGGGGTTCCGTTTTATAGAGCAGTGGATTTGTCAAGGCAACGTTTGGTTTTCCAGTCATTAACAGAGGGCAGGATCGAATGACGTGCCCCGCTTTATTGCAATTTAAACATCTTCTTGGATTGGCACAAACAGCTTGAACATGGCCCTTTAGTAGGCATTTGAAGCATCGTTGTTGTTGTCTTAACTTTTTTGCATGTAGTTGTAGTTTGGACTGTGGGTTAGTCCATGGTCTTTTGAATTTAGAGGATTGTTCTCTTCGTTTTTTCCTCTGAACCAACGTCCATCCAGAGGATTCTTCATTATTGTTTGGGTTTCCTAGGTTTGAACTTTGAATCTCCCTGGAGTTAGTTGGTTTCCCATTGTCCTGAGAAGCGGAATCGATCTGTTCTTGATGAACATCATTAACTTGGGGAGACGTTTGATGTGCCCCATTGACTGTTCCATTATCTCTTTTTGGAAGGAGACAAAGCACCGGATGATCTCCCACCAATAAGAATTCAGTAGCTTCCAGTGTGGTGTCCTTCTGTACGGGTAGTCCTGTGGCCGTCGTCGCTAGTGTCGTGTCCGCCGTCTTGAACGTCTTCTTTTCTTGATCGCCGTTGAAATCTCCTTTAGGGTTTTCCTGTCCCGCCGCCATCGCTCCTTCGAAACAGCTGCCGTCAAATGGAATTTGAATACTTCGTTTCTGCCAAGTTCCTAAAGCAATCTGAACAATTCCCAAATTCAATTAACAATGGCGTGATTAATATGACGAGAAAAGAAACACAGTCAAAGGAACCAAAGAAAGCTTTTGGGTTTTGGGTTTTGAGCTCGTGCTAGAAAGAATGAACAGATCGACACTAATTAAGCTGATGTAAATATTACAATATTGATCTGGCTCTTTCTCCGTCCATTCAATTTTTTTATTTAGAAAAAAAAAATTGAGCCAACAGATTAATTAGTTTTCTTTTCTAAAATAAATTAAAATTTTGTCCAAACTTTATTTCAGTCTCCTCCTTTCACGTCATTATACCATAGACTATATATACACTTGATTTTAAAAGCTGAATATGGACCGAATCAAATATTCTATCAACCTCTATATTCAGGTTTCAAAAATTTAGTGGATCGAATCACAATTTCGAGCACCCCTGTATTCGGAATTTTCTGTGGTAAAAAATGTGTGTTGTTGTGAAAAGGAGACGACTGAACTAAAGTTTTAGTCACTCTATGTCTGAATCAAAAATTGAAGGAAGAATAAAATATCAATATGTTTGTGAATTTTTTCTTCTGAAAATTATTTAAAATTGCCTTTTATTTGTTTTTACAAGAGATTTTTTGTCCTATTCCCACTAGAATTAAACACGACAAGCTTGGAAGCCACTTTTGCTTTGTCTACTTTACTAGGAAGAAAAAAAAAGAAAAGTAAAACAATGTTAGCAAGACAGCAAGAGGTACTTGTTATGTTGCCCCAGTCCCATGCATCGCAAACTATTACGACCAACTATAACATGAAATAATTAACGATGCTACTGCACATTTCCATATACAGTTAATTCTACAGTTTACATTAAATTATATGGTTTACAAGATGCTTCTTTTCTTCATGATATGAACAAATTTTTGTCCACCAATTAAGATTTTTTATGGTCACTTAAATATATTGTTTATATATTAGAAAATATGATGGGCATTTTAACTAGAGGAATGTTAACAATCACTGAAAAAATCGTCCAGCAATATGTTAAGGACGAATATTAATACACCATGTACAATTCGTTAGCTTATATTTTGATGCAATGAAAAGAGTAAATTTTACATTTTAAACAAAAATTGTTTTTTTATGTTTTTAGATAGCGAAAAAATCACTTGATTTAAAAGTTCGGAACCATCATGTAATAAATCTAAAAGAAATGTATAATTGATCTCCAAGTATATTTTCAATCAACAAACACGTTTAAATTTTCCAATCAAAACCTAAAGGACAATTATTTGTACAGTGGCTAAGGTGATGGCCTGATGCTTTGTATGTGGAATATTGCATATTTTAGCATGATATTGAAGCTAATTAATGCTATATCTTATATTTTTATCTTTACTTATTAAAGGATCCGATACATTCTAATATCTTTTAGATGCTATCTTTGAAAATTAAATCTGTATCTATTCGTTGAGATACAAGGACTCGGACTATTGCGCTAAGCCTGTGGTTCTTTACTACAGTTTAAAACACACTGGACAATGAAACTCTGCTATTCTACTGGTGTTTACAAGGATATAAGCATGATTTATATTATCTACATATTCAAGTGATTTGAAATTTTAATAGCTTGAAATTATCGGTCTTTGACGCATCTAAAAAAATACTCTAAGAAATTCTTCTCAAAATTATACTTATAATTTAATTTATTCTGTAAATTCATTATCAACATTGTTAAAATAATCTAAGTAATCTCTTCTCAAAAAATAATTTATACATGCTCTATGTTCCTCGATTGCATACATTGATCAAATCAATTATGCGAGGAGAAGCAAACTCGGTTGGATTTCACATCCCTGAAAAAATGGGGTCATGGTGACAAGTCGAACAATATATCATCAATCATCAAAGAACTTCCAATGTACCCTACATTTTTGTCAGCTTTCTATAATTCTTCTACTTTTGGCTCTTAGCCCCTTATGGAAGGAGTAATTGTTAATTTGTTACTCTTCCTAGTTATATTGTATGGATACGGATACGGATATCGTATCGGATATGGCGATACGGAAATTTTAAAAAAAATCTGTATTGGATACGGTGATACGGAAATTTTTAAAAATTCTGGATACGATACGCCTATTATATATATATATATATAGAGTAGAACTAGGGTGCTCCAAAGCTCACCAAGCCCTTCGTGAGCGCGACTCTAAAACCTATCAAATTGACTTCAAACGACATTTCCAAACCGTTAGATGTTCAATCTATATTAAAATGTGCTTGGAGACCAAATTTTACATTTTTTGGAATTTTTTTACTATTTATTAAGATGGTTTGAAAATTGCTGTTTTCCAATGGTGCAGAATTTAATAAAAACAACGATTTTCAAACCATCTTAATAAATAGTAAAAAAATTCCAAAAATGTAAAATTTGGTCTCCAAGCACATTTTAATATAGATTGAACATCTAACGGTTTGGAAATGTCGTTTGAAGTCAATTTGATAGGTTTTAGAGTCGCGCTCACGGAAGGGCTTGGTGAGCTTAGGAGCACCTAGTTCTACTCTCTCTCTCTCTCTCTATATATTAAGTATGGCTAATTTGCTGCTGGCAGCATTTCGGCCAAGTGCTGCCATACTGATGTTCAAACAACAGACCCGAACCGTTCAACATGTTCTAAATATTGAAATGTGCTTGGAGACCAAATTTTACATTTTTTGGAATTTTTTTATTATTTATTAAGCCACTTTGAAAATTCCAGAACATATGGTCCAGACTGTTTTACTGTTCACCCGGATTTGGAATTTTCAAAGTGGCCTAATAAATAGTAAAAAAATTCAAAAAAATGTAAAATTTGGTCTCCAAGCACATTTCAATATTTATAACATGTTGAACGGTTTGGATCGGTTGTTTGAACATCAGAATGGCAGATTTGCTGCTGGCAACACTTGACCGAAATGCTGCCAGCAGCAAATTAGCCATACTCTATATATATATATATATATATATATATTATATATATATCTATATATATATATATATATATATATATATTATTTTAATGATATTATTTATTGAACACTTATATATAAAATTAAATATAAAATCCTGAGTACAATAACCA
Source organism: Carex parvula (assembly GCA_025461045.1). NCBI lineage: Eukaryota > Viridiplantae > Streptophyta > Magnoliopsida > Poales > Cyperaceae > Carex > Carex parvula. The sequence continues at coordinate 568,311 of JAJGRW010000232.1, read as the reverse complement.
GTTATACATTAAATACCCACTCACTATGTTTTAACACAAAATTGTGTTGGTGTAGTGGTAAGGGCCTATGTCGCTGATGGTACTAGCTTGGGTTCGATTCTTGTCTTGAGCAAAAAACAAAATTTTAGCTTTGGTCCATGCACGGTTTATGGAGCGAGCGTTGGTGTGCTGGTCCATGCGCGGTCCATGGACCCAAAGCTGGTTCACGGGGTCGTATCTAGTGTGTGTCCAGGCGTATCGGCCCGTTTCAAAGCGTATCGGCAACCGTATCAGTGGGTTAAGGATACGCCACGTAACCTGATCCGCCAGCTGACGTATCCGAGACGTATCGGAGCCGTATCCGTATATGTATCCGATACGCACCCGATACGGGTACGGGGCCTTAGGAGGAGTATCGGGGTAACATAGCTTTCAAGTAAATTATAGATGTCGATAAAGTTGAAAGATAGTATTGAGGTCGATTAATGTGTTTAGGAGCAAAATAATTTGGAGATAACTGAAGAACAAAAAAAAAATAGTATTCTTATTACTATGCGAGGGGAACTTCTTTTTTTTTTTTTATTAACTAGAGGGTTCAATATCTTAGTTGTCACACCCGCAGCCCAACGAGGCGCGACAGGTGCTCTCCTGCCGTAGACATACGGTTGCCCGTATGCCTACAAGGCAATTACGATATAATAGTAAATGAAAACAAACAAACACAACCAACAAATAACATAAATCCCAGCTGGTCAGGTAAGTCATACAAACCCGTCTCGATGGATACGCACCACAAAAATGACATAGAGACTAATATTATATCAACAAACCTAACTATATACATAATCTCTCATGTCACATACCAGACAAACTAAGCAGCGGAATGACCAGGCCTACCGACCTCGTGTCTCTCTCTGATCTGCTGAACCCGGACCTGAAAGATAACCCAAAGAGGGGTAGAATTAAATTCTCAGTGCGATAATTTGCCACTGTTTCGCTCCTGGACTTGCAATCACAATTATATTCAAAAGTAAAGCACAAATAAAGCTCAGAACTTTATGATAATATATAAACATGCACACATCAACCGACATCAATAAGCCAAATGAATTCAACTCAGG